>JAGFNQ010000144.1:229484-410355 GCA_024364735.1 Boesenbergia rotunda | reverse complement strand
TCACCGAGTTCCGACAAGGCGGACTAACGGTCAGCGAAGCAATGATGAAGTTCAATCGACTAGCCCGCCTTTGCCCGGAGCTAGTCAGCACCGAAAGAGAAAGGTCAGACTGATGATAAAAATGCTGCGGCCTGAAATTGCCCTAAATTGCGGCCGGCGGACCCCACCGGCCACAAACCGCGGAAGAACTATTCAGCAGCGCCCTGACTGTTGAGCACTTCTGAATAGCATTAAGCAGCAAAAGAAGATGCTGACTGACAACCAGAACCAATTCCAAGCCGGAGGTCAGAAGCCTCAGAATAGCCATGGGAAGGGGAACCACAAGGGCAAAAGAAAGAACGACTCAAAGGATGGTCCCCCACCAAGCAACCCAAGTCTGAACTCTGCTCTACCTGCGGCAAGCAGCACCAGGAGCTTGCCTCCTGGGGACGAACAAATGTTACAACTGCGGCCGGCCGGGACACAGAGCCCGCGACTGCCGCTCCAAGAAGCGGACATCACCCCAATCGCAAGCACCACCGCCCGCAGTAGCGCCACCGGCTACAACTAATGCAAGGGTTTTCTCATTATCTAAGGAAGACGCAGCCAACGCGACGAACGTGGTCTCAGGTCAGATAATCATTTACAGTCAGCATGCTACTGCTTTATTTGATTCTGGAGCTACGCACTCGTTTATTTCCATGCCATTTACTGCAAAGTTAGACATATCTCCTCATGTTATGAACTGCAAGTTTCTTACAACTTTACCCTCGGGAGATATTATACCTTCTACCCATATGATGCGAGCCGCACCGATCAGAATCGCCGAGAGGGAACTCTATAGCGATCTGATAGTGCTGGACATGCAAGGCTATGACATCATACTAGGCATGGATTTTCTGAGTAAATACGGCGCTTCTATTGAATGCCGTAAAAGAAAAGTGGTCTTCCGACCTAAGGCGGACACCAAATTTGAATTTATCGGAGAGCCAAGAAAAGAAGCCAGGAAATTCTTATCAGCTCTCAAAACCCAACAATTATTAAGAAAAGGATGCACTGGGTTCTAGCACATGTGGTCAACGCAAGCCAAGAAAAGGACCAGAAGCTAGAAGATGTCAGAATAGTATGCAAATACCCAGATGTTTTCCCCGATGACCTACCAGGGTTAGCCCCTGATAGGGAAATCGAATTCGAGATCGACTTGATGCCGGGTACAAATCCGATCTCCAAGGCGCCTTACCGGATGGCGCCAGCTGAATTAAAAGAACTACAAGGACAGCTACAGGAGCTGCTCGACAAGGGACTGATACGCCCTAGTCACTCTCCCTGGGGAGCTCCCGTGCTATTCGTGAAAAAGAAGGACGGGTCGATGCGAATGTGTATCGACTATCGGGCACTCAACAATGTGACCATCAAGAATCGGTACCCTCTTCCGAGGATCGATGACCTATTCGACCAATTAAAGGGAGCTACCGTCTTCTCCAAGATTGATCTTAGATCTGGTTATCATCAAGTCAAGGTAAAACCAGACGATATACCGAAAACGGCCTTCCGAACGAGATACGGACACTATGAGTTCGTAGTTATGCCATTCGGAGTAACCAACGCTCCGGCTATGTTTATGGACCTGATGAATCGGGTATTCTCGGCATTTCTCGACAGTTCGTAATCGTCTTTATCGACGATATTCTTATCTATTCCAGAACCCCAGAGGAGCATGCCGAACACCTGAAGCTGGTATTGCAAATTCTTCGGGAAAAGCAACTCTATGCCAAATTCTCCAAATGTGACTTCTGGCTCGACCAAGTGTCGTTTCTAGGTCACATTATTTCCAAGGAGGGAGTAATGGTCGACCCACTCAAGATCGAAGCTGTTAGTAACTGGAGCAGACCAAAGAACGCAACTGACATCCGGAGTTTTCTCGGTCTGCCGGCTACTACCGGAAATTTGTTGAGGATTTCTCCCGTATCGCAGCACCTATGACTGTTCTTACCAGGAAGAACAAAAAGTTTATATGGACTGATGACTGCGAAAGGAGTTTTCTGGAATTAAAGAAGAGGCTCACCAGTGCACCTATTCTTATTCTTCCAGACAGCAACCAAGGCTTCGATATGTACAGCGACGCTTCCAAGCTGGGACTCGGCGCAGTACTTATGCAGAATGGTAAGGTAGTTGCCTATGCCTCTAGGCAACTCAAGGAGCACGAAAAGAACTACCCTACCCACGACTTGGAACTAGCCGCTGTGGTCTTTGCGCTCAAGATATGGAGGCATTACTTATATGGAGCGCAGTGCAAGATATATACAGACCACCAGAGTCTCAAATATTTCTTCACTCAAAAGGACCTCAACATGCGCCAACGCCGATGGCTCGAGCTAGTTAAAGATTATGATTGCGAAATATTTTACCATCCTGGAAAAGCAAACAGAGTGGCAGATGCTCTCAGCAGGAAGACCAGTGCTACTCTGTTATCTTTATCGGCGTTATCCCGACCACTAGAGCGGGAAATTATGGATTTCGGAATTGAGGTGATCACCGGACGGCTTTCTTCTATATCGATAGCACCTACGCTATTCGATAATATTCTGGAAAAGCAAAGGGTGATCTAGTCCTTCAGAAGATCAAGCAGGGAATTTTTGAAGGCAAGGGCGAGGGTTTTCATATCGCCGAAGACGGGATATTATACCTTAGGGATCGACTCTGTATCCCTAATGATCCGGAACTACGAAAGATGATTCTAAAGGAAGCTCACTCGACTCCTTATGCGATGCACCCGGGGTCCACCAAAATGTACCAAGATCTGAAGACAAGGTTTTGGTGGTCCGGTATGAAACGTGACGTAGCTCAGCATGTCAGCACCTGCCTGACCTGCCAACAAGTTAAGGCTGAACATCAGAGGCCTGGAGGAGTTCTTCAACCGATCCAGATCCCTGAATGGAAATGGGAAGATATTTCTATGGATTTCATTTCTGGACTTCCCAAGACTACCAATGGATACGACGCTATTTGGGTTATCGTCGACAGATTGACGAAATCAGCCCACTTCTTGGCAATCAAGATGACTTATTCTATTGAGCAGCTGGCTCAACTATATGCCAAGGAGGTTATTCGACTACATGGAGTTCCGAAGACTATCATCTCAGATAGGGACGGTCGCTTCACTTCGCACTTTTGGGAGTGCGTACAGAAAGCTCTCGGCACGAAGCTGCGGTTCAGCACAGCCTTTCATCCACAGACCGATGGACAGACTGAGCGAGTGAACCAAGTGCTCGAAGACATGCTCCGAGCCTGTGCCCTGGATTTCAAAGGGAGCTGGTGCCGATATCTATGCTTGGCGGAATTCGCCTACAACAACAGTTACCAAGCTACTATCGGAATGGCACCGTACGAAGCGCTTTATGGACGGAGGTGCAGATCTCCACTCTGTTGGTTCGAAGGTGGTGAAAAGAAGGAAATGGGACTCCAGACCGACTTTATTGATGCCACCACCCGGGCTATACAGAACATTCGTCAAAGGATCGAGACTGCCCAGAGCCGGCAGAAGAATTATGCGGACAATCGACGTAGGCCGCTGGAATTCCAAGTTGGAGACCTTGTCTTCCTCCGAGTGGCTCCTATGAAAGGAGTTATGAGATTTGGGAAGAAAGGGAAACTAAGTCCGCGATATGTAGGGCCGTATAAGGTCCTAAAGAGAGTTGGCCAGGTAGCTTACGAGCTGGAACTACCGCAGGAGATGTCGGCGATTCACAGCGTGTTCCACGTCTCTCTGCTTAAGAAGTGCACGCCCGACCCAGACCAGGTGATCGAACCACAGACGGTTCAGATCCAGGAGGACCTAAGCTTTGAGAGTCGGCCCATTCAGATATTGGACCGAGAGGTTAAGAAACTAAGGAGCAAGGAAGTGCCCTTAGTAAAGGTCCTGTGGCAAAGTCAGAAATTCGAAGAAGCCACCTGGGAAAGAGAAGATGAAATGAAACGCAAGTACCCCGAGTTGTTTTAGTTCGAGGACGAACTTTCTATAAGGGGTAGGGGATTGTAACGCCCCAAATTTTTGGGCTTGTTTTTCTTTTCTCAATGCAATTGTACGACTTTATTTGATAAGAAATAAAAGTCCCAATATGTGATTTCATAAACCCCTATATGCGATTGCATAAATTTTAATTGATGATTTCATGTGATTGCATAAGAGTATGATTTCATGTGATTACATTATGATGTGATTATGCAAAATGTGAAGTATGTAATTTCATGATTGATTATAAGATTTGATTAAGAAGGATTATGAAATTACATAAGGAGTGAAATGTGATTCATGAATCACATATGTGATTTCATGAATTCGAATTCATGAAATCATATGGAATGGAATGGGCTTAGTGGGCTTATGCTTGATTAAAACCAAGAGGAGCAAAAAATGTGCTCTCACCAAGGATTGAACCTTGGTACTCTTGGCAAGCAAAGCCTTGAGGAGTAGACTTGGTGACCATCTCACCAGGGGAGAAGATGTTGAGAAGGAAGTAGGGAAATCCTTGTTAAGGGTTAGGGAAGGTGAAGAGGTGGAAGAAAACTCTTGGTGAAACACCCCTTGGTGAAAGGGTGCTTAGTGAAGAGGCACCATGCCTCTTCACTAAGTATAAAAGGGGGAGGAGAGTGTGAGAGCACAATCACTCATTCCCTCCTCTTGCTATTGCCGAGAGCCCCCTTCCACTCCTCCCTCCAAACACTAATCTTCCTCCCCTCCCCCAAGTGGCCGAAAGCCACCTTCTTCTCCCCTTCTCCACCGAAGCCAAGCAACACTCTCCCCTTGTGGTTGCCGAAACCCAAGGTTAGGGTTGACATTCCCTAAACTCCCTTGAGTACCTCTTGCAAGACAAGGAGCATTCAAGGATCTCAAGGGCAAGGACCAAGGGCACCATCCCTCCAAGTTAAGGGTACCATCCCTCCAAGTTAAGGGTACCATCCTCCAAGTTAAGGGTACCATCCCTCCAAGTTAAGGGTATACCCTAAGGATTTAGCGAAAAAGGTAAGTGCCCCTCGCCTGTAGCATAATTGTTTGCGAATAAGTTGCATGATGTCCTCTAAAGTTTCGGCCACTACCCTAACCAAGGGTTAGGGTGTGCCATATGCTACTACATGTTTGATTAAATGCTACATAATGTATGGAATGTTGTATGATAAATTCTTGATGACATGTATGTTTCGGCCAACCCTAAACTAGGGTTAGGCCTTGGACAAAACCCCATGCTATGATTGCTTCCATGATGCTTGATATGATTATGAGGAAATACAACTCAATGCAAGAGGTCCAACCTCTTTACAACATTCGGCCAACCCAAGAATAGGGTTAGGTCCTAAACCTATTTACATGCCATGCTACCCTAATGAATGCTTATGATATTGCATGCTTTGAATGACATGAACCATGCTTGTATGATCTAGGAAAGTGAAGAATGCATGATGATGATTTTCGGCCAAGGGAACCCTTGGACCTTATTTATGTTCACTTTTCATGAAAGCATGTTATACTATGATATGAATGAAATGCATGAATGAATACCTATGTAATGCATAAATAGTTATCATGGATTATGAGTTTATGTATGATGAAGGCTAAGGCCTAAAGTAATGCTCCCTTGAAAGGAAGGGACTAAGAGCATGCTTAAAAAGGGAAATGTACATGATAACTATGTTACTTTATGATTGGCTTGTACCACAAACTCTTAAATGAGTTCATGATGGGTCCTAGGCTGAAGGACTTTTTGAGAAGGCCTAGAGACCCCCAGGCTGAAGGATTTTCAAGAAGGCCTAATAAGGAACCCTTCTAGGTCAAGGCTAGCTACCTTGTGCCTAAATAGGGTTCATGTGCACAAAACTAAGGGTACAAGCCGGGGCCCCCAAAAGATGACTATGTTATATTCAAGTACTATGTATATGTTTTCAAAAAGGAAATCTTTTCATGAAATTACTATGCTCACTATGTCTACCATACTTAATGATCCCATGTCTTTACACGTTATGTTTACCATGCTTAATGACTTCTATGCTTAACATGTTATGCTTCTATGCTATACTTGATATGCTTACGAATTGACGACGTTTTGTGAGTAGGACAAGGCCTTACTAAGCATTGCTTATAGTTTTAGTGTTCTTATGCTACAGGACACTAACTAAGGAAGCTGCAGGAAGAAGAGCAAGGGAAATGTGATAGTGACGGTGGATTAAAGATCTTGCTCGCTCTATGTTTTGTTTTCAATTTTGAAACCTAAGGATGTTATACACCTTCTTCTGCACACTACTCTAAGATTGCTCTTATGTTTGGCATTACTCTACTTCATGATAAGTTTTTGCTATACTTGTGAACATATGATGTCTCCATCTTGACTGTATGGATACACCACTCTATTCGATTATGCTAAAGTAGTTGATATGATACTTCCCTCATAACATTCTATCTTGTTTATGCTCATGATCCACTAAAACTCTATCATACTTGCCATGCCTAGTTATGCTTAGATCACTTATGATATTCGGCCATCACTTGCTGGTTTGAGTCCTCTCATGTTCAACACCCTTATGCTCCCCATGTTGCATGCCACGATCATGTTAAAACCTTCCATATGTTTAGATCCTTACTTGTCAATATTGTATCATGCGCATGGACACCACATACTTTATGCATTTCATGAAACTTGCTCCTAAATGCTATAATGCCCATACATGTTTCGGCCTACTCATGTATAAAATTTGTTTTTAAACCCTAGGCTTCATGCTCTCACGTACAAGCATGATCTACATGCTTTCAAGTCTTATGCTTCCGCTCTTGTATGATCGCATGCATCTAAAGCTTAGATGGAAATGAATACATGAAGTAGTCATGTTAACATTACGTGAATGATGTTATGCTTCCGCTATATGATGCATAAAGTAGTATAAATATAAGCATTAGTAAAGATGTTATGAATGTTAAAGTAACGCCACAAATCCTTAGAGGATTTAGGGCGGGACTTTACAGGATGACACCCAAAACCCCTTACAAAATATTAAGGCCAACACCTTCCATTAATATTGTTAGAACCGGAGTTTTGTTTCTCGTTTGGGTTGATAGACACATCCATGCCCGGCTTGAACCTCAACATGTTCAAACCATGGAATTAGTTTATGATTAATACAGTTGGAGTCAGAGGTCAATCCTTAGTTTTGGTTGTTGGACACATCCTGTTGGTGCAGAATGCACCCAAGTCAAACCTGTGTTTTGATATTGGCAAAAGGGTTCAAAAGTTAAGGGTTAGTTGTTGTCTAACAAGGTTCTTGAGTGTACAGGAAAAGCCCTAGCGAAGGAATGCTAGGCACTGGCAAAGGAATGCCAGCCAGAAGAAAAGCCCTAGCGAAGGACTGCTAGGCTCTGGCGAAGGACTGCCAGAATGGACAAACCCTAGCGAAGGAATGCTAGGCCCTGGCAAAGGGCTGCCAGAAGAAAAGACCTAGCGAAGGGCTGCTAGGCACCAAGCGAAGGGCTGCTTGGTACTCAAGACCTGGCGAAGGGCTGCCGGGCAAAAGTCCAACTGGAGGAGCCGGTTGGCACCAGGTAAATTCTCCCGAGAGGAGTAGGTGAGGACGCGTTCCCCTTGAGGGAACATTAGGCGTCGGTTCGACCCAGGGCTCCATTTTGGAGACCAAAGTCAGAACCAAGACAGCTAAGGCTGTATAAATCTAATTAATTGTTATGTTATTTTGTTTTGGACTAACCCTGGATGCAGGACCGAAGGAACGTGTGTCTGCAGCTCAGAAAGCCTCAAAGGAGAGAGGCAGTTGCTGAGTAGGGCGCCCGGAGCGTCCCGGGCGCCCCCAAGGGCCATACAAAACAAGTAACAAGAAGACTGGTTCGAATACACACTGGGTCGGGCGCCCCCGTGCTCCCGGGCGCCCCCTGCGCTGCGGGCGCCCCCTGCGCTGCGGGCGCCCCCAGGCGCGTACCTCGAACCAGAAGCCGTCGAAGCCAGGCAGATAACCTTTGACCCGGTCAATGCGGGCGCCCCGAGCGCTGCGGGCGCCCCGGTCAAAGCGGATCTCGAAGATAAGCCGCGACCGAGACTTTGGCGGATCGAAGGCCACGTGGGGGGGGGGGGCGCCCCCGTCGACCAGGGCGCCCCCAGGCCCTATATAAAGGGCCCTCGACCTCATTCTTCAGTGCATCAATTACTACGACGCTTCCACGCTACACTGCTTTCATTCAACACATCCAAACTCTCTGACGACCGCGCTCTGCTCCAGGAACTTCCCGACTCAAGTCCGAAGCGCCGTCGACCTCCCGCTGCACCGAAAATCGAGCCTACCCCGGGAGTTGGTAAATACAGAAGTGTAACCTTTCTTATTGCAAATTGTATTCCTCTTCTGTATTCATTCTACGCATTATAGAATTGCCCAAAGTAAACGGTCAACGACCGTGGGCCTTGGAGTAGGAGTCGACCCAGGCTCCGAACCAAGTAAAACGACCTTGTTAGCGTTGTGTTGCTTTGTCTCTATTTCCGCCGCGCACTTACTCTTTTTATTTAATCCGAACGATTTGCGACATTCACCCCCCCCCCTCTATCGCATCTCTCGATCCAACAAGTGGTATCAGAGCGGGGAATTCAAACTTGGTGCAACCACCAGTTTGAAAATTTTTCGGATTTCTCTCGTTTTCTCTCTCATTTTTTTTAAATATTTTTCGTTCGAGTTTTACTTTCAAGGTTGGTGCAACACCCCTTGAAATTTGTTTACTCTTCCCGCACTACTAATCCAAGACCAAGTCTTGGAATATTTTGGTTTTTTTTGTTGTTTGCAATTTCAGAACGAATGGTCATCCAAGAAGGCTTTAGCACCGCCAGACCTCCACTTTTCAGTGGAGAAGACTTTCCTTACTGGAAAAGTCGAATGGAGGTCCACCTGAAAACTAAGGTGGATATGTGGATAATCATCCAGTCTGGACTGATGATTCCCACAAATGCTGAAGGCGTACCGCAAAACTACTCAGAGTGGGACACTGCCCTTAAACGCAAAATTGAAGCTGACGCCAAAGCAACTCAGACCCTCCAATGCGGACTAACGAAAGAGGAGCTGAACCGCGTAGGCCCATTCAATAGTGCCAAGGAGCTATGGGCTAAACTGATCGTGCTCCACGAAGGAACTTCAGATACGAGGATCAGCAAACGGGATCTGCTACTGAACAAGCTCTTCACCATCAAAATGGCAGATAACGAGACAGCAGCCCAGCTCCATGCCAGAATCCAGGAATTGATGAACGGTCTTCACGCAATAGGTCACCAGGTTCAAAACCGTGATCTTATAAGGTATGCCCTAAACGCGTTCCCTAGGACCACCTTGTGGGCATCTATGGTAGATGCATACAAGGTCTCTAGGGATCTTTCAAAAATTAAGTTAGATGAGTTATTCTCTGAACTTGAACTGCATGAACAGACTAACTGCAATTTGACCGAGAAAAGTATAGCTTTCTTTGCAGGGAAAACAGGAAGAACGACTAAGAAGAAAACTCAAGTTGAACCCGAGTCTACCTCAGATTCAGAAACAGAAGATCAAGAAGGAGATCAATCTGAACTGGTCCGGCTACACTAGTGGAAAAAAGGCTTTTAACACCGGTTATTTTCGACTTTTAACACCGGTTCCGGAACCGGTGTTGATCCAGCCGGCATTGTAAGTATAGACTTTTAACACTGGTTAACAAACCGGTGTAATATATAGATTTAACACCGGTTAATAACCGTTGTTAAAAGTTCAATTATCAAGTGGGAAAGCCATTTTAGACACGGGTTATTTTAAATAACCGGCGTTCAAACATCATTTTTAACACCAGTTCTGGAAACAACCGGTGTTAAAACATCATTTTTAACACCGGTTCTGGAAACAACCGGAGTTAAAACATCATTTTTAACACCGGTTCTGGAAACAACCGGTGTTAAAAATGATGTTTTAACACCGGTTCTAGAAACAACCGGTGTCAAAAGTCTTAATTTTTTATATAAATTTCATATTTATTTTTATTTATAATTTTTCTAGACATATAAAAGGACACAATAATATAATAGTTTATCCATGATCAATAACACACCATGAATTAAGTAAATGCAACATCCAATTAGTTTCAAAAACAAAACAATCCATGTATTTTACAACTATCCATTTTTCTTTCAACAAAAGCAAAATGTAAATCAAATAACACATTATACTCCTACTCACTATGTGATTTTCCAAGCAAAGACAATGTAGAAGCTTGCCACACGAGTTTGCAAGTAAACGGTCTAGTCCAAGATCAAATAGTGAGGAGTACGTTGCAGAACTTCGACCAGCTTAGCATTCCATCTCTTATCAGCGTCTTACATATTTCCATACAGTACTTGAGTCAAGCTTGAATTTCTTTTCATGCTTTGGCGTGCAGTGGCTACCAGTCGATTGCGAAGCAACTGTGAGAAAATTCCAATGAAAAAATATCAAATAATGCTACGGAGAGAGAAACAATATAATCAATCATTCACAATTTAGAGCTTACTTGGTGTTTGAGGGTGGCCAAACTTTTCGTGTGCATTGGAGATTGTGGGATGACACCATTTGAAGGTGGAACTCCAATAAGACCACATAACAAGGTCTGGCCAGCAAAACCAAGTAAATGATTCAGGAGTCAGATGCCATTTGAGATTTAACCAAAGAACTAGCTAGAGGCAGATAGATTAAGGTATAGTACCAAGAATCTCAAAACCAGTAAATCATAATGAATGATGGGGGCTTTCTCAGATTGAACTCCTTCTGTTGAGCAATCCTTTGGCCCCAGTAAGAACATGCAACAAATTACATGCTCCTGTATCAATGCTAGTGGTCTCTAACTTTTACATTAATTAGTAATACTGCAAGCTGTCAAAATTAGCAACCTCTAACTTTTACATTAAACTATCCTAAACTTTTACATTGGCAACCTCTAACAAATAAGTTGCCCAACATCTTTTGATGTCATCAATCTCATCTTCGGAGAATGGATCCTTATTTGTGAATCTCTGCAAGGTACATTTATATAAAAAAAATAGCTTATCAACTCAACCAGACATAATTAAATCTATAAAATTAAAAAAACTTCAATTACCTTTTCCCATGAATCAACTATGATCGCCGAGACAATGTTGAGCATATGTCTCATTACATAATATCCATACTCTGTATTGCCAGTTTATTTTTGGCACTACAAATAAATATCAAAATGACACATTAGCAGAAAAGGATAAATCAGTTACAAAGTCATGCTAATTTTTCATTATAGTAACCAATATCTCAAGCATGCACATAGAGGAGCTTGCATACCAAAAGACATCAAATAATAAAGAACGCATAGCACTATGATAAAAAAATATAATAAATGGCAACAAATAAACCAAATTTATCTATGAAAAAAATGCTTATAGATCATAGTTGTATAAAAACTTGACATTTAACTACTTACACGTAGTTCCTTCCATATAGGCATTCTAAAAGCTCCCAAGTGTTTGCCTTTCATCGTATGCCAAGAACGCATAGCACTGTGAGAAAGACATTAAAAGGAAGATTAAGAATAATTTCACTTGTCTAAACTTGTAAAAAATTTCCAAGAATGTCAATAAAACATACCTGCTGGCTTAGAGGTGCAATTGGCGTAACAACCTGAAATAAACAAACAAAAAGACTAAGCCATGATTGGCAAGTAATCATATATTTCTTATTTTGCAGGGATAATTTTATAAATCAAGATCCCGAAGACGCTAAACAATTGTGCATGTTTCTGCCAACCATTATCATAAGTTAATAAAGAAGTGATCATTAATATATGAACTATTAAGTTACAGTTAAAAAGAGTTGGTGTGACTTTATTTGTTCAAAAAAATTGTATAACAGTTCTAAAGGATATAGTAGTTTTTTAATCAGTGAAAAGTTTCAGTACAGACATAAGCACCTTTATCCAGATTATAATCCTTTATTATTTGATAGTTATCAATACATTTAACACAGGCTTCTCAAAAGTTAGAATCCAAACCTGAGTTTTTCCTAAGCGGGAATCAAGGTCAACCTCATAGTCTCTGTGCTTCAGGGGTTTCCTTTGCACGGGAGGAGCTTTGTCTAGCATATCAAAAACAAATGGAAAAGTAATTGATCCAACAATTATCATGAAAAGAAAAAATTTAGCTAGTAACATCAGCATGTTCCAAGAGCATACCTTTGGATTTAAACCTATCCTCCTCCTGTGTCAAAGAAAGAAGAAAACAAAATAAGAAATTCAACTGTTAAAAAAATACTCAATGTATTTGAGTGTATAATTCAGGGCGACTACGAATCACCTCTTGCCTTTCCCATTCTCTGGCTTTCTGAAGAAACTCTTCTCGGTCCCATTTCCTTCGAAAAGTGTTATCAACTCCAACAGCCTATCCGCAAAGTTAGAAGTAGACATGTAAATGGAAAAACAACAAACATACCAGCAAATATCATAAAGGATGATGGCAAAAGCAAACTCACATTACTGCGAGGCTGAGCCATTCAAAAGCCTTGTTAAGACAGATTCCTATGGTGAAGCAAACAGCAGAACTTCCTCAACTTTTCCACTACAAATACGACGACGATCTGAAGAAGAATTTGGTTTCTATGATTTTACTGCCAACACTGGCGACACACAAATAGTTAGGCAAAAGTAAACTAGACGATTCTGCGAGAAACATAACTTAGGTGGCTACAAAGAACCCTACTTTGATCTAGAAAACACCAAACACAAAACCCTAAAATCTATTCAGAGAATTGCCCAAAAGATCACTGAGTTTGAGAGAGGACAAAAAATTACCTGTAGGTGTCGATCGGCAGGGAAGGTGGACGGTAGGCACCGGGACCGGTGAAGAGAAATCAGCGGATAGGGTTTGCGTGAGCGAGATCGCCAGGGGAGGAGGACGGCGGACAGCGGGACCGTGAAGAGAAATCAGCGGATAGGGTTTGCGGGAGCGAAAACTCGAGCGGATGGCTTCAATCGGCTGTGTGTTTGGTCTAGTGGGGGTGCCAGAGGAGAGGCCGTAAAATCGATTCCCCTCGGAATATTGACAGAGATGGCATAAACTACTTGGTTATATTATATATATAATCCAACAAAAATACTATTTTTTAAAAATAAAAAAAGTTGAGTAAAAAAATAGCTTTTGATAACGTTTTTTTATGAAAATTATACAACATATTCTGTAATCAAATAAATTTTAATCGAAATATAATTAAGAGTTAAAATTTGATAAAATTTTTGATGGAGAATTTTTTCCTATTTTATCGTTAAAATAAGAGAAAATTATCCTAAACTCCCTGCTAAGAATCTCTATTTTGATTCAGATCTAATTTCTAGGAGTTTCTCAGTGATGTTAGTACCAATGACCATTTTCAAAACTACAAAGCATTAACCTCCTATACAAAATCTAGTATGCCTGCTAAGAATGCTATTAACCTCCTATATTTTTAACACCGGTTGTTAAAAGAACCGGTGTTAAAAGTATTTTAAAGTTCAAATAATTATAACATATGACCCCGGTTATTTATAAAACCGTAGTTAAATATATTTTTAACACCGGTTGTTAAAAGAACCGGTGTTAAAAGTATTTTAAAGTTCAAATAATTACAAAAATGCCACCGCCTTTTTTTTTAACACCGGTTTTAATACAACCGGTGTTAAAAGCCGTTGTTAAAGGTCTTTTTTGTACTAGTGCTAGCTCGAAGCTACTACAAAAAGTTGAAGAACCAAGCGAACACACGGAGAACAAACCGAAGAAAGGATGAACCAGCTGAACCGGCAACTGACAAACACAAGCCCAACGTAACCTGCTACGAATGCAAAAAGAAGGGCCACTACAAGACTGAATGTCCAAGCCTAAAGGAGTCCAAAAAGACCAGAAAGAAGAAGGCACTCCAAGCAACCTGGGACGAGTCTTCCTCAGAAGAAGAAGAAGAAGCACCCCAGTCCAATCTTCTAGCCCTGACCGCTTCGGATCAAATCGAGACTGACTCAGACTCGGACCAGGACGACGGCAAGCTGACCTTCTCCGACAACGGCGAAATAAGGGTAACGGGTTTTTCAAAATTGCAATTAAATTCTCTTATTTCATATCTATCCCGAGATTTGGCTAAAGCCAAACTCCGAATCGAGTCCCTCCGACAGGAAGTAAAACTCCTGAAAGAGGGAGCTGAGTCTAAATCCTTAACTGAGAAAATTCAGGAAGCAACCCCTGATCAAGTTGAAAAACTTGAATCAGAGAACTCCTCCCTGAAAACTCAAGTTAAGGACTTACGAACAGCTTTAGAACGATTCACTTCTGGTTCCAAGAATCCTGATATGATTCTTGGAAAACAGAAGTCTGTTCTAAACCGATCCGGACTTGGCTATAGAACCAAATCTCGGCAAAGATCTTACTTTGTTGTACTGAACCAGTCAAGACCTAAGGTTCAGGCATGGGTGCCAAAACTGTGCCTGACTAAACCAACTGGTTCAAATCAATTTTGGATCCCCAAGGACAAGATTCACATCTTGCCTAACCCATACAGAGGCTTTAGTCCAGGGGGAGCCAAAATCAAAACAATTTTCATTATTAGATAATCTTTTTTTTTGCTTGTTTATTTAAATTTCTGCAAGTTGCCATGCTTAGAATTAGGAATAGTTAGACTTAAGGACTGAATTACTTGAAATTTAAAAACATAGTATTGGGAGGAGGTGAGATGATAGTATGTTGGGGAAACCAACTCTAATAAGATCAAGTCTACTTGGTCTCTTTAGACTGGTGAAACCATCCGAAGCTACCGATCCAAGACCCAAGCTAGTTAGACCAGAAAATGACTTAATTTAATTTGAAAATGAAATTTCATTAAAAGGCTTTGTCAAGGAAAGGATGGATGATCCCATAAGGCTACGGCCAAAGAAGGCCTAGTGCCTCGCCAAGACCTGGAAGCCAATTTCTGAAATTCAAATTCAAATTATCTTTTGTCAAATTCGAATCTAACTCAAATTTCAAATAATTATAGATTCTAATCTGTTTTCAAAATTTCTATTTTTCAAACTTATTCTCTTTTTGAAAAACACTTAATCTGTTTTCAAAATTTCTATTTTTTTAATCTGTTTTCAAAAATAAAGAACTTTTTCGAAAATAAATTGAAATTCCTTTTCAAAACTAATTTTTACCCTCAAACCTGTCTCACAAAAACCTTAAGGTTAACGTGTTTGAAAATCCTAGATTCAGTGAGACAGGAAAATTAAGCTCAAATTAAACCACCTTGCTTGTGCTTTCATAATCATGGTCAAACTGTGGTTAACATAGTCAAACTATGATTAACATAGTCAAAGATGGTCAAACATAGTCAAACGAAGTCAGACAGTCAAACCTGGTCAAAACAGTCAAAAGGCTGCTACCTAGGGCGCCCCCAATTGCACAAGGTCAAAGGCTGCTGAAAGCAGTCCATGAGGGCGCCCGTAACCTGTCGGGCGCCCCCGACAACACTGACAACGTACCAGCTCCAGTCAAAGCAGCAAAAGCTGCATTTGACCGACTTGACAAGGGCGCCCGTGACCCGTCGGGCGCCCCCATCGACAAACCTGTTGTCCACGCCAGTCAAAGCAGCAAAAGCTGCAGTTGACCAGCCTTGATCAGGGCGCCCGTGACCTCTCGGGCGCCCCCACAGACCTTTTTCACTGCCCTAGGCAAACCGACCTGTTGAGGGCGCCCGGAAGCTCCCGGGCGCCCCCATGAGCTTGCCTATAAAAGGCACCGAAAACTCCTTCACTTCCCACACCAAAACCAACCCTCTTCTCCACTTCTTACTCTTTAAGAAGACCTTGCAAGTCCTCTCCCTCAACTATGCCTCCCCGTGCCATCCGGTATGATTTGTAATTTTATTGCATTTAAATTTATATCTTTATTCATTCTTTAACTTCTTTAACTTCAAAGACGCCGACCGAACCCGGCCAACCCCGGTGCCCAACCTAGCCCCGACCCTAGATTTCCTAATCTAGAGTTATGTAATAGGTTCGCACAAACAGTCTACAAGCCTATTAAAACGAGTTATCTCAATAGGCACTTTTTTACCCAATCATGCCCTGTCACCATGAACATCATCAATTTCTATCAATTGGATAATCTTGTCTTCTGCACACATACCATAAATGAAACCCTATGTGCAGAATTTTATAATAATATAATTCGACAAGATAATCTTATGTTTCATACCACTGTCCAAGGGATTCCCTTAACCATCACCCCTACTCTGTTAAACCGCTTCCTAGGACTGCGACCCTCTCAGTCCACATTATGTTGCTATCCTCCCAGGAACCCCCCATTTGATCCTCCCTACTCAGACATTACCCTAGACACTATTCATTCCTATTTCTTTAGGGCAGACCTCCCTCCAAACAGACGCTTCCTAGCTGTTGAACTTCAGGCCCAGAACTATGCCTTGTATAGAGTTCTGGTCCGCTGTATCCTACCACTCTCTACCCGAGACCTAGGGACTATGAGACCCTTTCATGCTTTCCTTCTTTATGCCCTGGTCCACCACCTTGACATAGACATTGGACTCCATATGTTCCATATCATTCTGCATGCGTCCAGAGTCACGACCCAGGGACGAGTACTCACACCATACTGCCACATTATCACGTCCCTCCTTCATCACCACGGTCGTGACATAACCTTGGGTGAAATTACCACTATGACCGACTTTGACGAAATCGGATTTAGGAACTTCTCCTTAGCGGGTCTAGAGGTGTCGGCCACTGGGGTTCTTAGTTGGCGACGACAGCAGGCCGGAGCTCCAGTCGACTCAGATGAGGAGGTTGAAGTCGACGTCGGAGATATAGCAGCAGCAGCCCGAGCGCACATAAATGAGCCCGCTCCACCGACACTTTACGACCGAGTGACTCAGCTAGAGACCCGCGTACCAAGCCTCCGAGAGGAAGTGGAGGCCAATCACGCTGAAGAAATGGAAACAAATCTGGCCTACTACAACAGCTACATGAGCGCACTTCGAGCTGAGAGGGAGGCCAGGGAGGCAGAGTATCATGAGATGATGACCCTATTTCGATCCTGGCAGCCAGGCTCCTCCGATCATCCCGGTCCTTCGTCTTAGATTCACCTAGTATTGTACCTATTTGACTATCCCTACTCAGTAGGGTTGACTTGTGTTTGACTATATGACTGTGTTGAACCTTGAGTACCTACTTTACTTTATGTTGACTAGCTCATACTCACTAGTTAGGATTGTGTTCAGTAAAATAGTTTAACTCAATTGTTTTTTTTATATAAGTTTTCTAAAACTAGAATTTTGTTTTATTTAAAATTCAAAATCAGTTTTCATTTTCAACTTAATTTCACTTATTTCAAAAATCAATGTTAAAATCTCTTTCGACTTAGTTTTATATTAAAACTACCCCCTTCAAAACTAGGGTTTTCTTCGAAATGGACTTAGCATAGGCTCTAACCCTAGAATTGCATGCACCTATAGAT
Organism: Boesenbergia rotunda; assembly: GCA_024364735.1. Classification (NCBI taxonomy): domain Eukaryota; kingdom Viridiplantae; phylum Streptophyta; class Magnoliopsida; order Zingiberales; family Zingiberaceae; genus Boesenbergia; species Boesenbergia rotunda. The sequence goes on along the minus strand of JAGFNQ010000144.1, from coordinate 392,854 downwards.
CTAGAAGCCAGCATCTCACAAGCACCTTAGGGTACTTTGAGTGATAACCTAGAAAGGGTTGAGATGCTTAGGTCTTTGCCTTAACTCAAGATGCTTTAAGTCAGTGCATCTGCAGTAGTTGGGGCACTAAATACAAACTGAACAGCAATCAAGTTAAGTATCAAGTTTAGACAATCTAACTTAAACAATGCACTTAACTTGACCAACCCTAGCGAAAACTACTGTTTATAACAGTTGGTAAGTAGCTAATTGGGTTAGACACGTCCCTAAAGATTTAACCAGACTTAGGTTCCAGTTTGATTCAGTACAGCAAATGCATTAATTATTGCAAAAAAATTTCTGCATTTTTTGATATATGTCAAAGGGGGAGAGTTGGAAAGGAAACAAGGAACAAAAATTTTTTCCCATCGTCTTCTTCAAAAAGTTGAACTGAAAAAATAAAATTGGTGAATCAAAGTTAGTTTTATTTCTAAACTCTGAATTATTTTGAAACTTAATGTTTTTGTTTAAAATTATTGTTAAGCTTAAAGGTTTTAAAATTCTCTTTAAAAATTTCCAACTCTGAACTATGTGTTTTGAAATTATGTTTAAGCTTAACATAGTGCTTGAAAGTTTTCCAAATCTGAAAATTTTCTAAGTCTGAAATTTTTCCAAACTGAAAATTTTCTAAGTCTGAAATTTTTCCAAAACTGAAAATTTTTCAAAGTGTGAAATGTTCCTAAAACTGAAAATTTGTCTAAAGTTTTCAAAGTTTTCCAAACTTAGAACATCTTCTCGAAAAACTTAGCAAAAAAACTTTAGAGATTTCCCAACTTATTATCAAAACATGAAATCTTCTAAGTACTTAACTCACACCACCTATTTTTGAAAAACCTAGGGGAAGATTTCTTCCAGGGGGAGGGAATCTAACTTAGGATTTCAATTTCAGCATTTTTTTTCCTTAACTTTATGAACTAGGTTGCCATATATAAAAAAGGGGAAGATTGTTGGTGCAGAATGCACCCAAGTCAAACCTGTGTTTTGATATTGGCAAAAGGGTGCAAAAGTTAAGGGTTAGTTGTTGTCTAACAAGGTTCTTGAGTGTACAGGAAAAGCCCTAGCGAAGGAATGCTAGGCACTGGCAAAGGAATGCCAGCCAGAAGAAATTCCCTAGCGAAGGACTGCTAGGCTCTGGCGAAGGACTGCCAGAATGGACAAACCCTAGCGAAGGAATGCTAGGCCCTGGCAAAGGGCTGCCAGAAGAAAAAACCTAGCGAAGGGCTGCTAGGCACCAAGCGAAGGGCTGCTTGGTACTCAAGACCTGGCGAAGGGCTGCTGGGCAAAAGTCCAACTGGAGGAGCCGGTTGGCACCAGGTAAATTCTCCCGAGAGGAGTAGGTGAGGATGCGTTCCCCTTGAGGGAACATTAGGCGTCGGTTCGACCTAGGGCTCCATTTTGGAGACCAAAGTCAGAACCAAGACAGCTAAGGCTGTATAAATCTAATTAATTGTTATGTTATTTTGTTTTGGACTAACCCTGGATGCAGGACCGAAGGAACGTGTGTCTGCAGCTCAGAAAGCCTCAAAGGAGAGAGGCGGTTGCTGAGTAGGGCGCCCGGAGCGTCCCGGGCGCCCCCAAGGGCCATACAAAACAAGTAACATGAAGACAGGTTCGAATACACACTGGGTCGGGCGCCCCCGTGCTCCCGGGCGCCTCCTGCGCTGCGGGCGCCCCCTGCGCTACGGGCGCCCCCAGGCGCGTACCTCGAACCAGAAGCCGTCGAAGCCAGGCAGATAACCTTTGACCCGGTCAATGCGGGCGCCCCGAGCGCTGCGGGCGCCCCGGTCAAAGCGGATCTCGAAGATAAGCCGCGACCGAGACTTTGGCGGATCGAAGGCCACGTGGGGGGGGCGCCCCCGTCGACCAGGGCGCCCCCAGGCCCTATATAAAGGGCCCTCGACCTCCTTCTTCAGTGCATCAATTACTGCTACGCTTCCACGCTACACTGCTTTCATTCAACACATCCAAACTCTCTGACGACCGCGCTCTGCTCCAGGAACTTCCCGACTCAGGTCCGAAGCGCCGTCGACCTCCCGCTGCACCGAAACTCGAGCCTACCCGGGGAGTTGGTAAATACAGAAGTGTAACCTTTCTTATTGCAAATTGTATTCCTCTTCTGTATTCATTCTACGCATTATAGAATTGCCCAAAGTAAACGGTCAACGATCGTGGGCCTTGGAGTAGGAGTCGACCCAGGCTCCGAACCAAGTAAAACGACCTTGTTAGCGTTGTGTTGCTTTGTCTCTATTTCCGCCGCGCACTTACTCTTTTTATTTAATCCAAACGATTTGCGACATTCACACCCCCTCTATCGATCCAACACATCCAAGCCTGACTAAACGGTTGAATGAGCTCCAACCATATTAAAACTATTTCTTGATTAATGGGTCAGCCTTAAGCTTGGAGCATCGATTTGTAATGCCACTGCCAAGGTCGATGTAAAGAGAGGTGCAGTTGGGTGCATGTATATTGTTGCATACTTGTTAATGAGTTAACAACCCAATGATTTATGCAAATATTCAATTAGTTGATAGCATAATGTGATAGTTATATATGTATAATATGTAATCGGTATAATTACCGACCTTCATAGCTAAGAATAACTTGATGGACTCTAGCCATGGTTGTTCTTATCTATGGTTGGATATCAACCTCTTTGGAGATGTTCCTACGATCTCCCGAATTGATAAAAAGGGTTATTCAATTCGAAAAATAAATAGGATTTAATTAATGTATATTGATGCATTCTTTATCATTCTCATCACATAACCTCAATTTGTATTTCTAGGACAATCACCTGATCATGTCTTTTCTGAATTTGCGTTCCATTTTGGACACCAATAAGCTGACTGGGCCAAACTTCATGGACTGGCTTCGAAACCTGAGCATAGTCCTCAAGGCAGAAAAGCTTGCTTATGTCCTTAAAGAACAACTTCCCAACCATCCTCCTGAAGATGCAACTCCAGACCAGTTAGTGGCCTATCAGAAACATGTGGCCGATTCTGAACTTGCAAGTTGCATCATGCTAGCCGCTATGGTACCTGAGCTACAAAAGCAGCATGATCATATGGATGCTCATACCATCGCCTTCCTTCATGAGCTGTTTGACGAGCAGGCGAGATCCGAAAGGTTTGGGGTCTCCAAACTCCTCTTCACCTCTAAGATGGAGGAAGACACTTCTGTCTCACGGTTTGTGTTGAAGATGTTGGCGTACATTGAGCGACTAGGCACACTCGGATTTGTAATCGATCACGAACTAAGTATTGACTTAATTCTGCATTGCTTGCCCAAGAGTTACTCAAAGTTTGTGATGAACTATAGGATGAACAAACTGGAGACTACCATTCCTGAGTTGCTTAACCTGCTGAAGACTGTAGAGCCTTCTATAAAGCAAGATCAGAAGACGGTACTGTTAGTTGGTTCCTCAAAGAAAGGCTCTATGAGGAAGCCCATAGAACAAAATAAGGGAAGGAAGAAAAGGGCCAAAAAGATTGAAAAGGCACCAAAAGGCACTTGCCATCACTGCGGCAAGGAGGGCCACTGGCTAAGAAACTGCAAGGTTTATCTTGAGTCCTTGAAGAAGAAGGCATCCGATGCCCCATCCTCTTCAGGTATCTTCGTTATTGAATGTCACTCTATTTCCACATACACCTGGGTACTTGATACTGGGTGTAGCTCACATATATGTAATGACATACAGGGGCTAAAGAATAGAAGAAGACTCGTCAAGGGAGAAGCGAATTTGTGAGTTGGAAATGGAGCAAAGATTGCTGCTGTTGCCATCGGAACATATTTGCTAAAGCTCTCTACTAGACTTGTCTTAGAATTGGATAATTGTTATTTTGTTCCTTCATTAATAAAGAACATTGTATCTATTTCATGCTTGAATGAAAAGAGTTATCATTTAATTTTTAGTAACAATTGCTGTTACATAACTTTAAATGGTGTTCTTTATGGGACCGGAACTTTATGCAATGGTATCTACACGTTAGATTTATCCGGTGATGTTTTCAATATCGAAGTTAGCAACAAACATGCTCGAATAGATAATCAAATAGACTCCTATAAGTGGCATTGTCGTCTTGGCCATGTAAGTATGAATCGCATGACCAAATTACACCGATGTGGAATTCTGGAATCATTTGAACCTGGTTCATTTGATACATGTGAATCATGCTTAAAAGGCAAGATGACCAAATTACCCTTTTCGAAAAAGGTAAACCAGTGGGAGAATTTCTTGGTCCAATACATACTGATGTATGTGGACCAATGTCAACTCTTGCACAAGGAGGTTATAGCTACTTCATTACCTTTATCGATGATCACTCACGATTTGAGTTGTAGGGTTTTTCGGGCCACGAAAACCGCTTTTTCGCGTCGCGGAAACCCCGAAAGCCCCAATAGAAAGGATCCGAGCGAAGAAAACCATTTCAAAAATTTACGAGTGCTCGTTTACATGCTTCAAAACCGATCTACAACCTAGATCTATTAGAGAAGAGAAAAACTACCTTCGATGCGTGCCCCGCAATTCCCGCTTGCTCCTCGGTTGGTGTCGGATCTCAAGGATGCAAAGTAGCAACCCTCTAGAAGTATCCACACAAGCAAGAGAGTGGAGAGGAGAGCCCAAAAGTGTGCTAGCACTTGCTTGGGGTCTCGGCCACAAGAGAGGAGAGGGAGAGCAAAAACCAAAAAACCAAGTTGGGAGAGAAATCAAATCACCATAAAAACCTCATTTTGTGTGTATAAGTGGCCGACCACCATCTTAGGTAACCCCTCATTTGAATTCAAAATTCAAATGGGGAGGTTACTTAGCCTTGATGATGATGCCAAGTCATCACTTGGTCAAGTCAAGGTGATGTGGCTTGAGTCAAGTCAAACTTGCCTCTTATGGACATTCCATATTTAGCCAAAGTCAAACTTTGACTTCATTATTCTCCCATGATTAGATTCATCCAACACTTGGATCAAACTCGAATCCAACTCAAGTTGTCTAATTTGAGTCAAGTCAAACTTGCCTTTTATGGACTTTCCATATTTAGCCAAAGTCAAACTTTGACTTCATTATTCTCCCATAATTAGATTCATCCAACACTTGGATCAAACTCGAGTCCAACTCAAGTTGTCTAATTTGAGTCAAGTCAAACTTGCCTTTTATGGACTTTCCATATTTAGCCAAAGTCAAACTTTGACTTCATTACTCTCGGTCCATCATATGGACTTATACTCCATCTATTGCTCTATGTGTGTGACCCTATAGGTTCTTGTAACGTTGGCAATACCCTTAAACCTATTTAAGGACATAAGCAATGAGAGGTATCTAGCAACACATCATTGCTACCCAAGTTACAAGAATGTTGAGATCCAACATCACCATTGTGACTAATAATTGTGACCATCACAATATGTGACAACGTCCTTCTATCCTCGATATCTAGATTGATCTTTCATGAGGCATAGACCGTGTCATCCTCCAATCAATCTATGTGTCTTGAACTCCAAGTAGACTCACTATAATCAAATAAGCTCAATATCTCATATTGCCTTATTTGGGCATGGCCATGCACTTAGTGATCTCACTCTATCAAGACTATGATATCTCTCCCGTCATATAGGAGGGATAGATCCCATCTACATCACTCACATCCCTCCGCATAATTTGTTACATACCCAGTAATCGCCTTTATAGTCCACCCAGTTACGGGTGACGTTTGACGAAGCCAAAGTACGTAACTCCTTATGTAGGGAACTATGGTAACTTCAGGTCTAGGACTATAGTCATACTAATAGTCACATGAGAATGTATATGACACTCATATAACGATCCATGATACTTTCTCATGGCGGGCCATTCAGTATACATTCTCTAATGTATACCCATGTGTCAACTTGATATCTCATATCCATGACTTGTGAGATCAAGTCATCATGTTGACCTACATGCTAGTCTCTATGCATTAACATTGTCCTTGAATGTTAATACATGACTAGGAATAATTAAGAGTAGTGTTCTCTATACCATCTCACTATCGATTGAACTAATCGATTGATATAGATAAGAACCTTCTACTCAAGGACGTTATTATAATAAGTTATTTGGCACCAATACACATAAGTACAATAACCATAAGAAATGCCTTTATATATAAGAAATATATATACAAGAATATGATACAATGAGTCCAAAAAGTAATCATCATATGATTGGCTCTAGGGCTCTCACTAACATGAGTATGTGTTCTTAATGAAACACAAATCTGAAGCTTTTGAGAAATTCAAAAAGTTCAGAAGTGAAGTAGAGAAACAGCTTGGCAAAAGTATTAAGATACTTCGATCCGATCGGGGTGGTGAATACTTAAGTCAAGAGTTTCAAGATTATCTTAGGGACAATGGGATATTGTCTCAATGGACTCCGCCATATACACCACAGCATAATGATGTATCTGAGAGGCGTAACCGAACCTTGGTGGACATGGTTAGATCTATGATGAATCATGCAACTCTTCCAAAATCCTTTTGGGGCTATGCGCTTAAGACAGCTGTTTACTTACTAAACAGAGTCCCGACCAAGGTAGTCTCTACTACTCCATATGAGATGTGGAATAGGAAGAAACCTCATTTATCTCACCTAAAGATATGGGGTTGTCCTGCTTATGTAAAGCGGATTGTATCAGACAAATTGGATGCTAAGTCTGATAAATGTCTATTTATTGGATACCCTAAGGAAACGAAAGGTTACCAATTCTATCATCCCTTGGAACAAGAGGTGTTTGTTTCAAGGCATGCTGTATTTATAGGAAAAGAATTTCTTTTACAAGAAAACAGTGGGAGTAGCATTGAACTTGAAGAAGTTCAAGAAACTCCAATAGACATTACAGAGACACCTAGTCTAGACCCACAACCAATAACTCATAATGATGAGCTATCAGTTGAACCTAAAATAACACCACTTCTTCGTAGTTTTGATAGGACACGCAATATTCCAAAGAGATACGGATTTCTCATAAGTGAATCGAACGACGTGTTACCCATTAACGATGACGAACCTATCAGTTATGAAGATGTTCTGAAAAATTCAGAAAGGGATAAATAGCTTGAAGCCATGAAGTCGAAAATGGATTCCATGTACAAAAATCAAGTATGGGACTTGGTTAACCCACCTGAAGGGATTAAGCCCATAGGGTGCAAGTGAGTTTTCAAGAAGAAAATCGACATGGAAGGTAATGTTATTACCTTTAAGGCTAGATTAGTGGCAAAAGGATATCGTCAGAAACAACGAATTGATTATGACGAAACCTATTTGCCAGTAGCTATGCTTAAATCCATTCGGATGCTCCTGGCCATAGCAGCTCATTATGATTATGAGATATGACAAATGGATATGAAAACAGCTTTCCTTAATGGAAACCTGCTTGAGGATGTATACATGATACAACCTGAAGGTTTCACATTGGATAATAAAACCAAAGTATGTAAGCTTCGACGATCTATATATGGACTAAAGCAAGCATCCAGGAGCTGGAACATCCGTTTTGATGAGACAATCAAAGAGTTTGATTTCTCACAAAATCCTGACGAACCTTATGTGTACAAGAAGGTTAGTTGGTGTGCAGTCGTATTCCTACTGTTATATGTCGATGACATATTACTTATAGGAAACGATATATCAGTCTTACAGTTAGTTAAAATTTGGTTGTCCAAAACTTTCTCCATGAAAGACCTGGGAGAAGCAACCTATATCCTTGGGATTAGAATCTATAAAGATAGATCAAAACGGTTGCTTGGTCTTTCGCAGTCTACATATATAGACCGAGTGCTAGAAAGGTTTGTTGGTGCAGAATGCACCCAAGTCAAACCTGTGTTTTGATAATGGCAACAGAGGTCAAAAGTTAAGTCTTACTTGTTTTCTAACAAGTTACTCTAGTGTGCAGGAAAAGTTCTAGCGAAGGACTGCTAGGCACTGGCGAAGGAATGCCAGGGTAAAAAGCCCTAGCGAAGGACTGCTAGGCACTGGCGAAGGAATGCCAGAGTCAAAAGCCCTAGCGAAGGACTGCTAGGCGCCAGGCGAAGGACATCCTGGGACTGAAGCCCTAGCAAAGGAATGCTAGGCACCGAGCGAAGGGCAGCTCGGCATCCAAGACCTGACAAAGGACCGTCAGGCAAAAGTCCAACCAGAGGAACGGTTGGCATCAGGTAAATTCTCCCGAGAGGAGTAGGTGAGGACGCGTTCCCCGTCGAGGAAACAGTAGGTGTCGGTTCGACCAAGGGCTCCATTTTGGAGACCAATGTCATAACCAAGACAGCTAAGGCTGTATAAACTAACCACTTAATGTTTTGTTGTGTTTTGGACTAACCCTGGATGCAGGACCAAAGGAACGAGTGTTTGCAGATCAGAGAGCCTCAATGGAGTGAGGCAACAGCTGACCAGGGCGCCCGGAGTGTCCCGGGCTCCCCCAAGGTAAACACAAAACACACAAATCAGAAGCAAGCTTCGATAGTGCATCCTGCGGGCGCCCCCGTGCTCCCGGGCGCCCCCAGTCTCCCGGGCGCCCCCAGTCTCCCGGGCGCCCCCAATAACAAAGCATCGAAGCAGCCCCAGCGAAGCCTAAAAGATAAGTGTTTGACCCGGTCAACCCGGGCGCCCCGAGCACTTCGGGCGCCCCGGTCAACATCTATCCCGAGAAGGAAGGGATCAGACGGTGACCGAGATCTAACCGGATCAAATGCCACGTGGGGGGCGCCCCCGATGTCCCGGGCACCCCCAGGCCCTATATAAAGGGCCCTCGACCCCAGGCTTCAGAAATCAATTCACTCAACGCCTCAAAGCTCTTCTGCTCTCGTGCCTTGCTCCGGAAACCTTCCAACTCGAGCCGACGACGTCCCACTGCTCCGAAAAAGTCGATCTACTCCGGACGTCGGTAAAGAAAGAGCGACTTTTTATTTACTGCACTTATTTTGTAATCAAATTTTATAAACTGTTTGCGCCGTATATAGAATTGCCCAAAGTAAACGGTCAACGACCGTGGGCCTTAGAGTAGGAGTCGACACAGGCTCCGAACCAAGTAAAATCGACTGTGTCTCTGTGTTGTGATTTTTAATTTCCGCTGCGTACTTGCTCTAAAATTTTCGAAAAACTTTTACCGATATTCACCCCCCCCTCTATCGGTTTTCTCGATCCAACAAGTGGTGTCAGAGCGGGGAAGTTCAAACGTGGTGCAACCACCAGTTTGAAATTATTTTCGGATCTTTTCTATTTTTTTTACGGATTTTTCGTTAAATATTTCGTTCGATTTTTTTTCGTTAAGCGAGGTTGGTGCAACACCCCTCGTTATTTTATTCATCCTGCACTACTAATCCAAGACCTAGTCTTGGAAAATTTGTTTTCTGTTAGTTCTCTGTTTCAGATTAAATGGCCATGCAAGAGGGATTTAGCACCGCCAGACCTCCACTTTTCAGTGGAGAAGACTTTTCTTATTGGAAAAGCCGTATGGAGGTCCACCTGAAAACTCAGGTGGACATGTAGATCATCATCCAGTCCGGTCTGGAGATCCCCAAAAACGTCGAAGGACTACCTCAAAGCTACTCAGAATGGGACACCGCTCTGAAGCGCAAGATAGAAGCCGACGCAAAAGCAACTCAGACTCTCCAATGCGGATTGACAAAAGAGGAGCTGAACCGGGTGGGCCCCTTCAACAGTGCGAAGGAGCTTTGGGCAAAATTGATCGAGCTGCACGAAGGGACATCAGATACTCGGATCAGTAAGAGGGATCTGCTCCTGAACAAACTCTACACCATCAAGATAGCCGACAACGAAACAGCTGTAACGACCCGAAAAATTATCTTAATATTTTATTAAAATATTAAGCATGTTTAAATAATTTTCCAAGGGACCTAGAAATATTAAGGAGAATATAGCCCTAGAAAATCCATGTTTTCTCATTTAAATTGAGAAAACTAAGTACCAATGAGCTTTAAATGGGCTCCAAAAATGGGTATTAATTAGATGAATTTTATATAAATATAAAAGAATTTTATTTAGGAATATTAGCATAATTATGGGGGATTTTAGGGGAATTTTTAAAATAAAGGGGAATTTTCGAAAATAAGAAAAAGGGGTTTAAATAAAATAAAAATAAAATAAAAATAAAGGTGCATGGGCCAAGGATTGAACCTTGGACCTCTTGTACAACCATGAATGCTTTAACCAACTCATCTAGCAAGGAATTCTTATGAGTAAATGAAGTAGAGGGTGGTTAAGAAGTAGAAGGAGATGAAGGGTCATGGAGAGACTCTTCATTTGCCTCTTTAAAGGAGCTATAAAGAGGGGGTTTGGGGGGTTACTTCTCTTCATCATCAAGTGCATTTGCTCCCCTCCTCCCTCCTCATTTTAGCCGAAACTCTAAGGAAGAGTTCTCCCTTGGAAAAGCTTCCACCAAGGCTCCATCACCCAAGATCTAAAGTTCTTACAAGGATCCAAGGACTAGGTGTGGTCAAGAGACATCAAGTCTTCTTCCTTCTCTCCATCCAAGGTCTAAAAATTTAGAAACCCCAAGGTAAGACTCCCTCACCTGTGGTATAATAGTTATCTATGATTTCCATGATTTTTAGTATGATACATGGGTTAGTTTTTGGATGTGATGTTGAAAGGAAAGAAAAACCAAGGTCCTTAAGTTTATGGATTTCGGCCAGCATGATTTAAAAGCCTATAAATATGATAAAAATCTTGATAATGTTTTTTAATGTTCCCTTATGATGTTTAGTAAGTAGATATAATTTTTGGGAATTTTTGGAGTACCTAGGACACTCTAGGGTTTCGGCCAACATGAAAGGGACAAAACCAAGGTCCCTATGTTTATGGGTTTCGGCCAACATGATTTAAATGTCTATAAGTATGTTAAAAATCATGATAATGTTATTTGATATTCCATTATGATGTTTAGAAGGTAAGTATAATTTTTGGTAATTTTTGGAGTAATCTAGGACACTCTAGGCATTCGGCCAACAGGAAAGGGACAAAACCAAGGTCCCTATGTTTATGGGTTTCGACCACCATGATTTAAATGTCTATAAATATGTTAAAAATCATGATAATGTTATTTTATGTTCCCTTATGATGTTTATAAGTTAAGTATAATTTTTGGTAATTTTTGGAGTATCCTAGGACACTCTAGGGTTTCGGCACACATGAAAGGGACAAAACCAAGGTCCCTATGTTTATGGGATTCGGCCACCATGATTTAAAAGTCAATAAATATGTTAAAAATCATCATAATATTATTTGATGTTACCTTATGATGTTTAGAAGTTAAGTATAATTTTTTGGAATTTTTGGAGCACCCTAGGACACCTTAGGGTTTCGGCCAACATGAAAGAAACAAAACTAAGAACCCTAAGTATAAGGGTTTCGGCCACCATGATTTAAAGGTCTATAATTAAGCCAAAAATCATTATAATGTTAATTTATGTTCCCTTATGATGTGTGGAGGTTAAGTATAATTTCTGGGAATTTTTGGATTACCCTAGAGACCCCATATGTTTCGGCCAACCTCAAGGACCCAAGGGTTAGGGTTGAGCCTTTAATTGCAAGTACATGTTTATGTGTTGCCATGATAAGTATGATAAGTTTATGTTCAGGATATGAATGATGTCATGATAAGAATGATAGGGTTATGATCACGATAAAAATGATGCTATGATATGTTAGGTTCATGATATGAATGATGCCATGTTAAGTATGTTACGTTTATGTTTAAGAATGAAAATGATGCCATGTTTAAGAATGAAAATGATGCCATGTTAAGAATGAAAATGATGCCATGTTAAGAATGAGGATGATGCCATGTTTATGAATGATATGCCATGTTTACGAATGATATGCCATGTTTATGAATGATATGCCATGTTTACGAATGATATGCCATGTTTATGAATGATATGCCATGTTTACGAATGATGTGCCATGCTCTATGAATGATGTGTGCATATGCCATGTCTAAGAATGAAAATGATGAATGACAAGTATGATGAATGAAAAATGATGCTTATGTCTTTAAGGCATAAATATGCTAAACGGCACGGTCGATGGTCGACGGTACGACGGTCGAGAGGACCGGTAAATGGGCCGGTAGACGGGCCGAGCCGTAACAAGTTATGCTATGTTAAGTATGCTATGAATGAATGATGATGAATGACAAGTATGATGAATGAAAGATGATGCTTATGTCTTTAAGGCATAAATATGCTAAACGGCACGGTCGATGGTTGACGGTACGACGGTCGAGAGGACCGGTAAATGGGCCGGTAGACGGGCCGAGCCGTAACAAGTTATGATATGTTAAGTATGCTATGAATGTCTTATGAATGATGAAGCATGAAAAGTATTTTACTTTATGTATGGGCTTGTACCGGACCGAAGTATGGGTCCAAGGGATGGGCACCTTAAGAACGCCCCGGTTTTGGACTACCGAAGCTGTCCACGGTTCTGGCCCTACCGGAGCTGGGCAACAGGGATGGGCACCTTAAGAACGCCTCGGTTTGGGGACTACCGACTATGCTGTCCTTACCCTAGTAGGTTGGGGCTCGCGACCTCGGACTTGCTAGGGATGCGCGCTATGATGTATGTATGTGGTACAAGCCGGGGACCCCAAATGATGTTATGATGATTATGTTTAAGCAAATTAAAAGTATGTTTTAAAAGTTAAGCATCCCTTATGTATATGCATTCCACTCATGCATCCATTCATGTTATGCATTATGCTATGTTGATAAGATGATATGCTTACGTTTCATGTTAAGAAGTATGCATGAGAATGAATGATTTATGCCATGATTATGTTAGGAAGATGTTCATATGCTATGATAGGAATTATGCCATGCTACTATGTTTATGATTTATGCCATGAATTATGCCATGCTTAGAAGGTTCGTTATGTTTACGATATGCCATGAATTATGTCATGCTTAGAATGTTCACTATGTTTATGATTTATGCCATGAATTATGCGATGCTTAGAAGGTTCTCTATGTTTACGATATGCCATGAATTATGCCATGCTCAGAATGTCTATGATGTTTATGTTTATGCCATGTATCATGTCATGCTTAGAATGTTACTATGCTTATGTTCATGCCATGCTATGTATATGATAAGTGATGCATGATGTTATGTTCTAAGTAGAGCACCAAATATGTTAATGTTTTATGTGCTCATTATGAGATGATGAATGACGAATGGTTTTGTGAGTAGGAAAGAATCTTACTAAGCCTGTGTGCTTATAGTCTTATTTCCTTATACCGCAGATCATTCAAGGGGATAATGAAGGAAGCAGCAGGAGGGCAAGAACGCATGTGTGTCGTAGTGACTTGGCCCAGGAACTATATGTTTACTTATGTGTTTGAATAATGACTTATGGAACCTTATGATATGATGTTATGTGAGACATGATATGATGCTTAAGTTCAAAGTTAATATGCTAAGGTTCCCATGTCAATAAGTTAAGAATGGTAACAGGGCATGTATAAGTTAAGTTATTCCGCTGCCTTATGATGTCTACATGCCCTAAGCACGTTAACGTAACGCCGCTTAGGAAAAAAAAAAAGCGGGCGTTACAGGTTGGTATCAGAGCAGTTACCATCTCACTACACACACATCAAGCCCTCTGCCTGCCGCTTCCAAGTAAGTACCTCTTTACATATCTGATAGTATTAAGATGTTTTATGATTTTAAGATATGCAAGTATGAACGGTAATTATGATGAAAAGTACGTTACGATATGTAACGACGAATGATACTTTATCTTAGTTTAGGAATTAATTATTTAGAATTTAGTATGGGGGTAGGAATAACAATAACTCATATATCCATACCTGTCCTCTATGAAGGAAAACATAGCTAGAAGACAGAGTAACAGAATTAATGAGACTACTTCATCGCCTGACCTGACGCTCAATATACCTTATATCATAACCTATCTTAAGTCACATCATAAGACCATCATGTATAAGTATTCTGCCTGATACATTAGGTCTAAGTTAGTCATAATATAATTAGTCATAAGTGTGACTCAACCTTATGTTCATAAACATGGTATTAATTGAGCACCATCATAATCTTAGTAATTAAGGTGAACCTAGTATATAACCTGTACATCCTAGTATATAACCTGTACATTATATGAGTTACCAATCATATAATATAATTATATTATATTACATAAAGCAAATGATAATAATATGCGAGTGCGTACTAATATAAGATTATTATAAATATAACCATACCAAATCCTTAGCATATAAGTATTGTCATAATTCATCTATCATATAGGTTTTATTATGAGCCTACATACAGGTTGATATGTATCATCTCAACCTATAAGTTGTCACCTATACATATTATTTCCTTAAGCAAAATTATAGGTATTATACCTATAATGTATATGATAAATAACTATAAGTTATGATATTATGTATAACCTATAATATAGTCTCATGTAGGAAATTATATGATAGTCTACATACATAAGATTATAACACTCTCACCTATGTTAGCATATAGTATTAGTTCCATTATACTAATACTAATATAATTAATGGTATATGTCATACGGTATAACCTAAAATGATACGCATAGGGTAGTGTCCTAATTATATTAACACTTATTATAGATTATGGGTCCACTATATCTTTGTACTAATTATAAATATTAGTATTATCAACGTATGTTTCCCTATTATCTTATATATAATATATAAAGATTACCTTAAGATATTTTATGGTAATATAATAAATATGATCTCACTTATCATATAATAACCATTAGCTAATATAATTCATAGCTCATGTAACTAATATTTCGGAAGCATACTATTATTAGGTTTACCCATGATTATAATAAGTATATAATTATGATATATGCGTATAATTACATCATAGAGCTATTAATGATACTAGCACCGATGTTGTTTGAGGACATATTGGATAAACAAAAATTTGTGACCTGAGTTATGAAAGCAGACCTATTCAGATTTTGGATAGGGAAGTCAAGAAGCTAAGGAATAAGGAGGTACCTTTAGTCAAAGTCTTATGGTAAAGTCAACGGTTCGAAGAAGTTACCTGGGAACGCGAGGACGAGATGAAGCGCAAGTACCAGGAGTTATTCTAAGTTCGAGGATGAACTTTCAAGAGGTATGGGGGATTGTAACGACCCAAAAAATTCTCTTAATATTTTATTAAAATATTAAGCATGTTTAAATAATTTTCCAAGGGACCTAGAAATATTAAGGAGAACTTAGGCCTAGAAAATCCATGTTTTCTCATTTAAATTGAGAAAACTAAGTACCAATGAGCTTTAAATGGGCTCCAAAAATGGGTATTAATTAGATGAATTTTATACAAATATAAAAGAATTTTATTTAGGAATATTAGCATAATTATGGGGGATTTTAGGGGAATTTTCGAAATAAAGGGGAATTTTCGAAAATAAGAAAAAGGGGTTTAAATAAAATAAAAATAAAATAAAAATAAAGGTGCATGGGCCAAGGATTGAACCTTGGACCTCTTGTACAACCATGAATGCTTTAACCAACTCATCTAGCAAGGAATTCTTATGAGTAAATGAAGTAGAGGGTGGTTAAGAAGTAGAAGGAGATGAAGGGTCATGGAGAGACTCTTCATTTGCCTCTTTAAAGGAGCTATAAAGAGGGGGTTTGGGGGGTTACTTCTCTTCATCATCAAGTGCATTTGCTCCCCTCCTCCCTCCTCATTCTAGCCGAAACTCTAAGGAAGAGTTCTCCCTTGGAAAAGCTTCCACCAAGGCTCCATCACCCAAGATCTAAAGTTCTTACAAGGATCCAAGGACTAGGTGTGGTCAAGAGACATCAAGTCTTCTTCCTTCTCTCCATCCAAGGTCTAAAAATTTAGAAACCCCAAGGTAAGACTCCCTCACCTGTGGTATAATAGTTATCTATGATTTCCATGATTTTTAGTATGATACATGGGTTAGTTTTTGGATGTGATGTTGAAAGGAAAGAAAAACCAAGGTCCTTAAGTTTATGGATTTCGGCCAGCATGATTTAAAAGCCTATAAATATGCTAAAAATCTTGATAATGTTTTTTAATGTTCCCTTATGATGTTTAGTCAGTAGATATAATTTTTGGGAATTTTTGGAGTACCTAGGTCCCTATGTTTATGGGTTTCGGCTACCATGATTTAAATGTCTATAAGTATGTTAAAAATCATGATAATGTTATTTTATGTTCCCTTATGATGTTTAGAAGTAAGTATAATTTTTGGGAATTTTTGGAGTACCCTAGGACACTCTAGGGATTCGGCCAACAGGAAAGGGACAAAACCAAGGTCCCTATGTTTATGGGTTTCGGCCACCATGATTTAAATGTCTATAAATATGTTAAAAATCATTATAATGTTATTTGATGTTCCCTTATGATGTTTAGAAGTTAAGTATAATTTTTGGGAATTTTTGGAGTACCCTAGGACACTCTAGGGTTTCGGCCAACATGAAAGGGACAAAACCAAGGTCCCTATGTTTATGGGTTTCGGCCACCATGATTTAAATGTCTATAAATATGTTAAAAATCATGATAATGTTATTTGATGTTCCCTTATGATGTTTAGAAGTTAAGTATAATTTTTGGGAATTTTTGGAGCACCCTAGGACACCCTAGGGTTTCGGCCAACATGAAAGAAACAAAACTAAGAACCCTAAGTATAAGGGTTTCGGCCACCATGATTTAAAGGTCTATAATTAAGCCAAAAATCTTGATAATGTTAATTTATGTTCCCTTATGATGTGTGGAGGTTAAGTATAATTTCTGGGAATTTTTGGATTACCCTAGAGACCCCATATGTTTCGGCCAACCTCAAGGACCCAAGGGTTAGGGTTGAGCCTTTAATTGCAAGTACATGTTTATGTGTTGCCATGATAAGTATGATAAGTTTATGTTCAGGATATGAATGATGTCATGATAAGAATGATAGGGTTATGATCACGATAAAAATGATGCTATGATATGTTAGGTTCATGATATGAATGATGCCATGTTAAGTATGTTACGTTTATGTTTAAGAATGAAAATGATGCCATGTTAAGAATGAGGATGATGCCATGTTTATGAATGATATGCCATGTTTACGAATGATATGCCATGTTTATGAATGATATGCCATGTTTACGAATGATGTGCCATGCTCTATGAATGATGTGTGCATATGCCATGTCTAAGAATGAAAATGATGAATGACAAGTATGATGAATGAAAAATGATGCTTATGTCTTTAAGGCATAAATATGCTAAACGGCACGGTCGATGGTCGACGGTACGACGGTCGAGAGGACCGGTAAATGGGCCGGTAGACGGGCCGAGCCGTAACAAGTTATGCTATGTTAAGTATGCTATGAATGAATGATGATGAATGACAAGTATGATGAATGAAAGATGATGCTTATGTCTTTAAGGCATAAATATGCTAAACGACACGGTCGATGGTTGACGGTACGACGGTCGAGAGGACCGGTAAATGGGCCGGTAGACGGGCCGAGCCGTAACAAGTTATGATATGTTAAGTATGCTATGAATGTCTTATGAATGATGAAGCATGAAAAGTATTTTACTTTATGTATGGGCTTGTACCGGACCGAAGTATGGGTCCAAGGGATGGACACCTTAAGAACGCCCCGGTTTTAGACTACCGAAGCTGTCCACGGTTCTGGCCCTACCGGAGCTGGGCAACAGGGATGAGCACCTTAAGAACGCCTCGGTTTGGGGACTACCGACTATGCTGTCCTTACCCTAGTAGGTTGGGGCTCGCGACCTCGGACTTGCTAGGGATGCGCGCTATGATGTATGTATGTGGTACAAGCCGGGGACCCCAAATGATGTTATGATGATTATGTTTAAGCAAATTAAAAGTATGTTTTAAAAGTTAAGCATCCCTTATGTATATGCATTCCACTCATGCATCCATTCATGTTATGCATTATGCTATGTTGATAAGATGATATGCTTACGTTTCATGTTAAGAAGTATGCATGAGAATGAATGATTTATGCCATGATTATGTTAGGAAGATGTTCATATGCTATGATAGGAATTATGCCATGCTACTATGTTTATGATTTATGCCATGAATTATGCCATGCTTAGAAGGTTCGTTATGTTTACGATATGCCATGAATTATGTCATGCTTAGAATGTTCACTATGTTTATGATTTATGCCATGAATTATGTCATGCTTAGAAGGTTCACTATGTTTACGATATGCCATGAATTATGCCATGCTCAGAATGTCTATGATGTTTATGTTTATGCCATGTATCATGCCATGCTTAGAATGTTACTATGTTTATGTTCATGTCATGCTATGTATACGATAAGTGATGCATGATGTTATGTTCTAAGTAGAGCACCAAGTATGTTAATGTTTTATGTGCTCATTATGAGATGATGAATGACGAATGGTTTTGTGAGTAGGAAAGAGTCTTACTAAGCCTGTGTGCTTATAGTCTTATTTCCTTATATCGCAGATCATTCAAGGGGATAATGAAGGAAGCAGCAGGAGGGTAAGAACGCATGTGTGTCGTAGTGACTTGGCCCAGGAACTATATGTTTACTTATGTGTTTGAATAATGACTTATGGAACCTTATGATATGATGTTATGTGAGACATGATATGATGCTTAAGTTCAAAGTTAATATGCTAAGGTTCCCATGTCAATAAGTTAAGAATGGTAACAGGGCATGTATAAGTTAAGTTATTCCGCTGCCTTATGATGTCTACATGCCCTAAGCACGTTAACGTAACGCCGCTTAGGAAAAAAAAAGGCGGGCGTTACACCAGCAGCCCTTCGCCAAGTCTTTGATGACTAGCAGCCCTTCGCTAGTTGCCTAGCAGTCCTTCGCTAGGACTTGATGACTAGCAGCCCTTCGCTAGTTGCCTAGCAGTCCTTCGCTAGGACTTGGTGACTAGCAGCCCTTCGCTAGTTGCCTAGCAGTCCTTCGCTAGGACTTAGTGACTAGCAGCCCTTCGCTAGTTGCCTAGCAGTCCTTCGCTAGGGCTTTGTATCCTGGCATTCCTTCGCCAGGTGCCTAGCAGTCCTTCGCTAGGGCTTTTTCTGCACACTCAGTGAACAACGTTAGATCACAAATAGTACTTAACTTTGAATCCTTTGCCAATATCAAAACAAGGTTCGATATGGTGCTTTCTGCACCAACAATCTTCCCCTTTTTGATTTATGGCAACACAATTCAAAGTTAAGTAAAAACTTATAATATTTAAGCACGACAGTTAAAATTAATCAATTTGAGCAGAGTAAACAACCAATGTTGTTTTGACCTAAGAAATTCAGAAAAAATTATATTAACATACTTAACTTTAACTTATTAACATACTTAACTTTAACTTATTAACGTACTTAACTTTGACTGACCTTTCCTCCCTCTTTAACATATATCAAAAACATACATGGGCGAACAAGATATCTAATAGGGAGTTTTGAGTTTTACCAAAATAAATTTAAGTAAAGGAGTTTAAAAACATAGTTTTCAAGAAAAACTTTAAGTAATGGATTTCATAATAAAAAATTGATGTTCAAAGTAATAGATGTTTTGAAAATACATGAAGCTCCCCCTTAATGTTACAACTCTTCTCCTTATATTTTAGAGAAAGCTTGCAAAAACTTGCAACATAGTTTTTCAAAAAAAATCTTTACTTAGAGACATTTGTCAACATTTTCAAAAAGTTTTTTTCCTCAGAAAAATTTACTAAGAAAAAAAATTTTACTTAGAAAAAAAACATGTACTTAAAAACGTTTGAAAGATTTAGACATACTTAAAAAATTTGAAGCACTAGAAATACTTGAAAGCACTTTAAGTAGTTTGAAATTTTAACAGCACTTAGTGTTTAAAAACAATTTGAAGTACTTAAAAATTTTGCTTTACTTTTTGAAAAAGAGATAAAAGTTTAAATGAAGAAAAATTCCTTTCTCTCTTTCTTGCTCTTCTTCTGGAATATATTTTGAAGTATGTTTTAAGGAAAAAGTTTGTGTATCAGAGCCTATGAGTTTTGAAAACATAAAAATATATGTAGGCAAGTCTTTGAGAAGATTCATGTGCTTAGAACATTATTGCCTTGAAAAGTATTAGTACTTTTGAAACAAAATGTTATGCATTTTGAAAACATAATATTTTACTTGACTAGGTTTCTTTTCCAGTCTGACACAATCCTAGGAACCCTTGTTAACTACAAGGATATTTTCCTAAGTGTCCTGGAAATTCTCAAGATTCAAGCAAATATTACTTCTAAAGGTATTTCAAAAATGATTTACTAAACCATATTTTTAAAGGCAAATTACTTGTATTTTCAAAAGAATTTTGAAAACTTAATGTATTAAAACATATTATTTTGAAATGTTCAATAATTCATTTAATTTAACCTCCCCCTAAATTTGATATAGTTCTCGGAAGCTTGTTGACCACAAGTATTCTTCCTCTAAGTCTTTAGGGTTCAGTTCAGATCAAAGGAATTTATCTAACAATTTCAAAATAAATAATTAGCAAAAAAAATATTTCAAAAATTCTTCTTTTGACTCAAACTCCCCCTAAATTTGACACATCCTAGGAGTCCTTGTGGATCATGAAGTGGACCTTCCTCTGTGTTTTTAGGGTTTATTAAAATCAAAAGAATAATTTTGAATAACCTTCTGAGTATGATAACTTTCAAGGAGATACATTTTTGAAAACATAACTTGAAATGATAACACAGTTTTCGAAAAATATTTTGAAATGATGATAATTCTTTAAAGAGATAGTAATATACCAAGGTTTTTGAACTAATTTTTGAAAACCTTATCGAGATGATAATAAGATTTAGCGTTTTGAAAAACAATTTAAATTTTTTTTGAAAAGTATTAAAAGAAACTCCCCCCGTATCTGATCCAGTCTGATTTTTATCTAAGTTCCTTAAGGAACTTCAGTGTTGACCAAGTTTGACTATGTTGACTAGGGTTTGACTGTGTTCCCCAAGCTTGACTCAGTTGACTATGTTTTACCAATCAATAACTAAACCAAACAAGATTCTATTTAAAATGGGTCTATTTTAACATGAAATTCAATATTTTAAAAAAATAGAGATGAAAAGGAGGGTACAGTAAACTGAATTAATTTGAAAAATTTTGAATAACTTTTGCAAACCTTTTTATTTATTTAAAAGGATAGTGAATTATGGTTTTAGGTCCTAGATGTCTCACCCAGTTCTACGTGATCAAGCATGTTAACCTTATGGGTTTTGTGAGACAAATTTAAATAGAAGTAAGGATTTTACTTTGAAGAGTCATGATTAATTTTGAAAAATTGAATTAACTTTGAAAACCATTTTAATGAATTTTAACTTTATTTTGGAAAAAGTAGTTGAGTCTAAGATCAATTGAAATTTGTGTTAGATTTGAATTTGACAAGAAGTAACTTGAATTTGAATTTCAAAAATTGGCTTGCAGGTCTTGGCGAGGCACTAGGCCTTCTTTGGTCGTAGCCTTATTGGATCATCAACCCTTTCCTAGACAAAGCCTTTTAGTGAAATTTCATCTTCAAAATTACTTTTTGATAAATTCTGGTCTAACTAGTTTGGGTCTTGGATCGGTAGCTTCGGCTAGTTCTGCCAAAATGGCTTCCCTAACGTACTATCATCTCACCTCCACCCAATACTATGTTGTTCAAACTTCAATTAAATCATTTTAGTCCTTAAACTATCAAATCCTAATTAAAAAAAATAACTAAAATAAAAGCAACATACAATTAAAGCAAACAAAAAATTAATCTAAGTTACATCATAATCAAAATAAAACTCTGGCTTTTTAAAATCAGCATGGTTGTGAATTAAGTTTTCTAATGTATTATCCTTAACTGATTTATACGAGTCAATCACATTATTCAAGGTAAATATTGGATTTTCAAATACTATAAATTTACCTTTTGATTCCCGGTTGGGAATCTCCCCCTTGATTCTAGCCATTTTTCTTTTGCTTGATTGTTTCTTCGATATTTTGTAGCGGTCGCGAGCCAACCAGACCAGTTTCCAAGGATCCCTTCCTTCGTCGTCAGATTCTGAGTCTGAGTCGGACTCAGGTACAGGTTGAATCTTCTTCTTTGGTGGTTCTCTTGGAGTTTTTCCTGCAATAACAACTATACCTTCCTCGACCATTGCAGTATCAGATTGATTATTTAACCTTAATATAGAAGAAAATGATTCAAAATTAGTTACCAACTTTGTCTCAGAAAACTCGTTGTCTGACTCAGGTTTGATTTCGACGTCGGGTGTCAAGTCTGACTCGGCTGTTTGTGCTTGGACTGAGGCTGCAAGATAACTTTGGTAATCTTCTTCGTCATTTGATTCGTCCGATGATTCGAACATCTCTCCTTTAAAGACCTCAATATCGGAGCTCTTTTCGTGTAGAGTAGCTCCTCCCACATCTCTTTAGCACATCCAAATGAACCGACTAGCTTGAGTTGTTCGTTGGTTAGACCGCATTGTATGATTACTGTTGCCTTAGCATCAGTCTCGATCTTCCTTAGAGTTGGTTCGTCCAATTTGTTCCAAGCGATCGATGTTCCATCTTCCGTGGGGAATCTGAACCCCGTTTGGATTATCGACCATAAATCTAGATTAGACTTCAGGTGGGATTCCATTTGACTTCTCCAGAAGTTGAAATTTTCGCCAGAGAAGAGCGGTGGACGAATGCTATTCCATTCTTGATTGGCCATTAAAAATGATCCTTGCACACAAAGGAAATAATAGAAATATACCAAGACTTGGTCTTGGATTAGTAGTGCGGGAGAAGAGAAAAAATAGCTCAAAATAAATATTACACAAATTTCGAGGAGGAATAATAATAAAATAATAAAAATAATTTATGACAAGTTTTTGAAAATATTGATTTTGTCAATTCTGATTAATACTGAAAAGTAAGAATTTAATGTTTGAGAAAAAAATATGCTCGACTTAAAGTAGCACGATTTTTGAGAAAAATATTAAAATAATAATAAAAAATAGTTTATGACAAATTTTCAAATATTGTTCGTTTTATAAATTCTGACTTGTGGCGAAAAAATAAGAATTCAAAATTGAAAAAGGCGAGACTAATCGAGTGGTGTTGATTAACAAAAAAGAAAAGAAATAAAATGAAAAGAATTTCGTAAATCCGAAAACTCTCAAATTGGTGGTTGCACCAAATTTGAGCTTCCCCGATCTGATACCACTTGTTGGATCGAGAAAACCGATAGAGGGGGGGGGGGTGAATATCGGAAATCATTTTTCGGAAAATTTAGAGCAAGTACGCAGCGGAAATTAAAAATAACAACACAAAGACACGGTCGATTTTACTTGGTTCGGAGCCTGGGGCGACTCCTACTCCAAGGCCCACGGTCGTTGACCGTTTACTTTGGGCAATTCTATATTAGGCGCAAATAGTTTACAAAAAGGTATTACAGAATTAAGTACAGTAAACTTAAATCGCTCTTTTACTGACCTCCGGGGTAGATCGACTTTTTCTGAGCAACGGGACGTCGTCGGCTCGAGTTGGAAGGATTCCGAGGCGAAGCGCGAGAGCAGAAGAGCGCAGAAGCGTTGATTGGAAGTTGTTGCTGAAGCTTGGGGTCGAGGGCCCTTTATATAGGGCCTGGGGGTGCTCGGGACGTCGGGGGCGCCCCCCCACGTGTCAGTTGATCCGCACAATGCTCGGTCAACATCTGATCCCTTTACCTTCGGGATCAGGTTTGACCGGGGCGCCAGAGCGCTCGGGGTGCCCGAATTGACCGGGTCAAAGCTCCATCTTCTTGGCTTCGCGAGGGTGTGCTTCGGTAACTGGCACTGGGGGCGCCCGCAGCGCAGGGGCACCCGGGAGCATGGGGCGCCCGGGAGCACGGGGGTGCCCGGGAGTTGTACTGTCGAAGCCTGTTTTTGTAACTTGTGTTTTTTGTTCACCATGGGGGCGCCCGGGACACTCCGGGCGACCTGGTCAGCTGTTGCCTCATTCCTTTGAGGCTCTCTGAGCTGCAGACGCACGTTCCTTCGGTCCTGCATCCAGGGTTAGTCCAAAACACAATGAAACAATAAAATATTTAATTATACAGCCTTAGCTGTCTTGGTTATGACTTTGGGTCTCCAAAATGGAACCCTAGGTCGAACCGACGCCTACTGTTCCCTCGACGGGGAACGTGTCCTCACCTACTCCTCTCGGGAGAATGTACCTGATGCCAACCGCTCCTTTGGTTGGACTTTTGCCTAGCGGTCCTTTGCCAGGTCTTGGATACCGAGCTGTCCTTCGCCTGGTGCCTAGCAGTCCTTCGCTAGGGCTTTGTATCCTAGCAGCCCTGCGCTAGGTGCCCAGTAGCCCTTCGCCAGGTCTTTGATGACTAGCAACCCTTCGCTAGTTGCCTAGCAGTCCTTCGCTAGGACTTGATGACTAGCAGCCCTTCGCTAGTTGCCTAGCAGTCCTTCGCTAGGACTTGGTGACTAGCAGACCTTCGCTAGTTGCCTAGCAGTCCTTCGCTAGGGCTTTGTATCCTAGCATTCCTTCGCCAGGTGCCTAGCAGTCCTTCGCTAGGGCTTTTTCTGCACACTCAGTGAACAACGTTAGATCACAAATAGTACTTAACTTTGAATCCTTTGCCAATATCAAAACAAGGTTCGATATGGTGCTTTCTGCACCAACATTGTGTAGACATGATCATATATTAAAATTTTGCAGAAATTAAACTAATTTACTTAATACCTTGCGTAACTCAAAGGAAGGGATGAGATCCAACCGTAAGCGCCCCTTGGAAGCTCCGCCTCTATTCGCGTCCACGCCGAGTTTTCTTCGGGATGACTTCGCAAAGCCACGAGTTTTGTGCCGACAAGAACTACTAGATTCTCCAAAGGCAGGACAAGAATACCAAGAGAGATATGGGAAGACTAACCACCAAACGAAGAACGGAATCAAGATTCCGGGAGGAAGGAAGAAGTTGCGCCCGCTTCTTCTTCTTCTTCGGCAGCTGCTTGGTGGATGAAGCTCACGGCAACAAAGGGGTCCTCCTTTTTAGGGCCGGCGGCACTAGAGGAGGGAGAGGGAGAGAAGGAGAGAGAGAGAGGGCTTATTTCTAGATCTCTTAGATTTATCTCCAAGCCTTGCCTTGGTTCCTTTATATAGTAGCCTCTCAATCGCCAAGTCTCCTTTTTATGGAATAAATTTTGATAAGAAATTTATCATATAAATTTTTTTATGAATTATTCCATCATGCCAAGTTTTTATCATAATTTGATTTATGATAAAAACAACCATGTCTCCCTTTTCTTATGGAAAGAAATTTCTTTATATAAATTTCTTTATCATGGTAAATCAATCTATTATTGATTTTATAAAATAAAATAAACCAATCCATGGTTCATTTTAATTTCCATGGAAAATAAATCTCTTTATATAAATTTTTTTATATAAATTTCTTTATAAAAATTTCTTTATCCATAATTTTATAAAACAAACCACGTTCGGTTTATTTTATAATTTGAACCATAAATTCGGTTTTCCCCTTTTGTTGTGGTCGGCCAAACAAAGAGGGTGGGGACCCTCTTTGGCCGGCCAAATCCAAGCTAAAACTATACGAATTAAACTCATTTAATTCGTCCAATAAGTCTTCAAAAGACTTAGCCATTTTATGCTTCCGATGGGTCTCTGAAAAATTCAGATTCGACTTATCTCTCTTGATTGAAAAATCTAATTTTTAACTCGTTTTAAATCCCTCGGGTTACTCGTAGTGCGTGTGACTAAATAGGCTTTCGATTTATGTTGGCCGTCTATATTAACCAATTATAGAACGATCATGAGTGGCACCAAGTAGTACATCATGATCTCCAATTAATCGAAAGATCAACGGTTGACCTCAGAAATTATTCTGAAACCCTTCAGCAGCTCTAATGAATCGTGCCTCATTCCCTTCACCATCTTATACCCACTTGGTTCAGGACATGGTCTATGTGTGTCAGTCCCCACTAGGCTGACTACGTCACACCTAACCCAAGCAATGTCTTTCTCGTCCAACGGATTCTAATTACTCTCATGTATCTGAGATATTCATACTCTGATCATGTGATGCTC
The DNA here is from genome assembly GCA_024364735.1 of Boesenbergia rotunda. Lineage (NCBI taxonomy): Eukaryota > Viridiplantae > Streptophyta > Magnoliopsida > Zingiberales > Zingiberaceae > Boesenbergia > Boesenbergia rotunda. The sequence goes on along the minus strand of JAGFNQ010000144.1, from coordinate 366,672 downwards.
TGGCCAGAGGCTTCGAGTAATAATCCGACGATAGGCCTTGGGTTGCAAGGAGTGGTGAATCCTTTATAGGCTGTTCAAAAATCTTCGGGCACTTCGGCTTATACCCAATCATCCTGGGTCCACACCTCCTTAGAGATGCTTGCTTAAGATGTCAAAGTATAAGTCTTCATGACCAAGATGACTTGAACACCGTAAGTCAAAGGAACATCGCACTTAAGCTGCAGTAAGAACTTCATTGACATATCTATATATAGATTACCATATGAAGTTTTACAGCCAGTCACTCCAATGAACTAGTTCCCTTAACTAGCATTCATGTTTATCTTCGGACATCCCAATGTCACCAGCCAGTGAGAATCAGCTGATTAGAGAATAACCCATGCTAGTCTCAACAGAATTGATAGTGTCCGTATTTATCAATTCATCGACTAGGGACAATTTCAATACTTTACAATTGCACATGTAGAGATAATCACTAGTTGTGAATTCATCATAAATTCTCTCATGCTGTGAATTGTATTGCGGACATTCAGTGAATGAGTTTAAGATCTCAATCAAATACACAAACATGTACACTCAAATAGTGAATATTCATTTATTAAAGTAAATGATTACAATCATAAGGCGATTGCCTTAGGACACTTCTCTTTTATTACTAACATAAGGTCTCAAGGATACATGTTTATAAGTTACCATAAGGTGAGTACATAGTTAAGCACGATGTACGGATCTTTATATTACCAAAATCTTAGCTTATGTGTTATGTGACATGACCTTGTATGTTAGGTTTTATATTATGCTTTACTCATGAATATTTAGATCACATACCATGAACATATGTATGTGATGTAGGGGTATGTTATGATAAATAGAATGATGCATGTAGAAGGTTAAATGCTTATAATAGATGTATGTGTATGAAGGTCTATGCATGTTTTATAATGAATGCCATGAACCTAGGTAGTATGCACCATGTGTATATGTAGCTTACCCATGCATGTTTTACGATGGATTCTAGGAGTATGTATGCTAGATGAAATGTATCATGTATGAATTGCATGTTTATTTATGTACCATGACCATGCAAGCTTTATGAACCAAGATAATATTTATGCCTAGAAGTATGATTATGTATGGATGTCATGTTTTTATGAATGAAAGAATATGTCATGTTTTTATGAATGAAAGAATATGGATAAAGATGATGATTATGCCTTAAGTACGAATGATAAGTATGAATGATAAGTATAAATGATGAAGGCATAATGATGTTATGAAATAAGTATGAATGATGAAGCATGCATAGTTATTTTATTTTATGAATGGGCTTGTACCGGACCGAAGTAAGGGTCCAAGGGATGGGCACCTTAAGAACGCCCTGGTTCTGGACTACCGAAGCTGTCCACGGTTCTGGGACTACCGTAGCTGTCCAACAGGGATGGGCACCTTAAGAACGCCCCGGTGTTTGGAACTACCGTAGCTGTTCCTACCCTAGTAGGTCGGGGCTCGCTACCTCGTATTTACTTAGGGATGCGCGCTTATGATGTATGTATGTGGTACAAGCCGGGGACCCCAATGATGTTATGTTTATGTTTTAAAAGTATGATTTTAAAATTAAGCATCCTTATGTAAATGCATTTGACTCATGCATTCATTCATGTTATGCATCACGCCAGGGTAAGTATGTTTTATGCTTATGCTTATGATAAGTATGTTTTATGCTCACGTATGTTAAGAATTATGTCATGATAAGTATGCTCATGTATGTTAAGAATTATGTCATGATAAGTATGCTCATGTATGCTAAGAATTATGTCATGCTAAGTATGTTTTAGGTTTATGCTTATGTTAAGAATCATGTTATATTAGTTGTTCATATGCTTATGATTTACGCCAAGACTAGGCTTATGTTTATGTTCAGAATTATGTTATGTCTGATGCTTGATATGCTTAGGTTTAAGTGACGTATGGTTTTTTGTGAGTAGGAAAAGGTCTTACTAAGCCTGTGTGCTTATAGTCTTATTTTCCTCATACCGCAGACCAAGCAAGAGGTTATTAAGGAAGCAGCAGGAGAGGCAAGAGCATGTGTGTGTGTGGCAGTGACATGGCAAAGGATTCTTTTATTTACACATATCGCATGTCTTGGGTTTTGGAAATGCCTTCTTAGATTCTATGTTATGATTCAATGGTTATGCCTAATCGATGATTATGCTACTTATGTTTCAATGCTACATATGCTATGTTTTGGTTATGCTACTTATGATGACTATGAATAAGCTATGAAATGGTTATATCATGATGTCATGCATGTTGTTAATATGCTAAGTCCAATGACACTAGGTTTATGGATGACAAGTTTATGCATGTATAGATGTTTCATGTATTAGTTGCATGGTTAAAAGCATGTGTAGAAGAAAAAAAATATTCCGCTGCATTAGGATGTTTTATATGTACATGTATATTTAGCGTAACGACGTCTTTCTCGCCACACCATAAGGTGTGGGAAAAAGGCGGGCGTTACAACTACCTAGCACACAGATCTCCACTCATCCTTGGGAGGCCATTTTTGAAGACTGCAAGGATAAAAATTGATGTTTCTGCTAGTACAGTGTCTGTGGAGATAGGAGACACAGTAGTCCAGTTCAGCATTTTCGATGCCATGAAGCACCCCAGAGAGGATCACTCTATTATGAGCATCGGAATTCTGGATGAGTTATATGATGCAGATTCATTTGTTGAGGGTGCTACACTTGGTATTTCTAGAAAATTTTTCAGTTCAGAGGAGGCTGAGGAGCCATTTGTTTTGGAGGAGGCTGATTTGGAGGGTATTTCAGATTCACTTTTAGCTAGAGAGGATTTTATAGGTGTAGGGGATTGCACTGTGCCCCAGGGATCTCCTACTTTGATGGATATTTCAGAGGACTCAGAGATTAGGTGTGAGAGTGTTGGGGATTGCACTGAGCCCCAAGGATCACCCATACTTACTGAGCAGACACAGATTGAGTTGAAGCCATTTCCAGATCATTTAAAGTATGCTTATCTAGGAGAGGAGCAGAATTTTCCTATCATCATCGCCCAGAACATAGATTCAGAGCAAGAGAACAAATTACTACAAGTTTTGAGGCAGCACAAGAAAGCCATTGGGTGGACTTTAGCGGATATACCTGGTATTAGCCCAGCTATTTGCATGCACAGGATATTTTTGGAAGAGAAGGTCAAACCAGTCAGGCAGCCACAGAGAAGACTAAACTCCTTAATTTTAGACGTGGTAAAGAAAGAGGTGACTAGACTCTTACAGGCAGGTATCATATACCATATTTCTGACAGTAAGTGGGTTAGCCCTATCCATGTGGTGCCTAAGAAATCAGGAGTTACAGTGGTGGAAAATGAGAGCAATGAGTTAGTGCCCACCAGAATAAAGAATTCATGGAGAGTATGTATTGACTACAGGAAGCTAAATCAAGTCACGAGGAAAGACCACTATCCCTTGCCTTTTATTGATCAGATGCTAGAGAGGTTGGCGGGGAAGTCTCATTGCTGCTTCTTGGATGGGTACTCAGGATATTTTCAGATTTGCATAGACCCGGAGGATCAGGAGAAGACCACCTTCACTTGTCCTTTTGGCACTTTTGCTTACAGACGCATGCCATTCGGACTCTGCAACGCTCCAGGGACTTTCCAGCGGTGCATGGTAAGTATTTTTGGTGAATTATTAGAACACTGCATGTAGATTTTCATGAATGATTTTTCAGTATTTGGTACTTCATTTGATTCTTGTTTAGATAATTTGTCTAGGGTACTCCATAGATGCATTGAAACCAATCTTGTTCTTAATTTTGAAAAGTGTCATTTCATAGTAGAGCATGGTATTGTCCTAGGTCATATAGTCTCTAGGAAAGGTATTGAGGTAGATCCTGCTAAAATTAATGTTATATCTTCTTTATCTTACCCCATATGCGTACGGGTTGTTCGAGCTTTTCTTGGTCATGCAAGATTCTATAGGAGATTTATTAGAGACTTTAGTGAGATTGCTCGGCCCTTGACTAGATTGTTGCAAAAAGATGTGGAATTTTGTTTTGATGATAAATGCAAAGAAGCTTTTCAGAGATTAAGGGAGCCTCTTACTTCAGCTCCTATTATTAGACCCCCTGATTAGAATTTACCTTTTGAGCTAATGTATGATACATCTAATTTTGTTGTAGGAGCTGTTCTTGCACAGAGGGTCGATGGAGCACCATATGTCATGTGCTATGCTTCCAAGACCCTAGATGCTGCACAAGCCAACTACACCACCACCGAAAAAGAGCTTCTTGCTATTGTTTTTGCTTTAGACCGATTTAGATCTTATTTGTTGTGATCACATGTTATTGTTTTTTCTGATCATGGAGCTCTAAAGTACCTTTTGAAGAAGCCAGATGTTAAGCCCAGATTAATCAGATGGATGCTTCTACTCCAAGAATTTAACTTGGAAATCCGTGTTAGGAGTGGCAAAGAGAACCTGGTTGCAGACCATTTGAGCAGAATTGAGGGAGATGGACCCCCTACCACCATTGATGATGACTTTAGAGATGAGCACCTTCTTGTGATACATGGTGAGTCGCCTTGGTATGCAGATCTAGTTAACTTTTTAGTAGCTCATGTTTTTCCTACACAATTTACTAAGGCTCAAAAAGATAAACTCAAAAGTGATGCAAAATTCTATGTGTGGGATGATCCATATTTGTGGAATTTTGTAATGATCAAATAATTAGAAGATGCATACCTGACTATGAATTTTATTCAGTCCTTACATTTTGCTATTCATCACCCTGTGGGGGACATTTTTGACCACAGAGGACAGCTAGGAAAGTTTTAGAGTGTGGTTTATATTGGCCTACCTTATTTCATGATGCTTATCTATTTTATAAGAATTGTGATAGATGCCAGAGAACTGGGAACATAGGAGCTAGAAATGAAATGCCCCAACAGACTATGCTTTTCTGTGAGATTTTTGATGTATGGGGAATAGACTTTATGGGACCTTTTCCTGCATCTTGTGGATATTTATATATTTTGCTTGCTGTTGATTTTGTTTCTAAATGGGTGGAGGCCATTCCCTCCAGGACTGATGATTCTTGTGTTGTTGTTAGTTTTGTCAGGTCACATATCTTTTGTAGTTTTGGAATTCCAAGGGCTATAATAAGTGACCAAGGATCTCATTTTTGCAACAAGCACATGAAGGCTTTACTTAGCAAGTATGGGGTTATGCACAAAGTTTCTACTTCCTACCATCCCCAAACTAATGGGCAAGCCAAAATTTCAAATAGAGAGATCAAAGCAATTTTAGAAAAGACCGTTGGGCCTAATAGGAAAGATTGGAGTAAGAGACTTGATGATGCACTATGGGCCTATAGAACGACATACAAGACCCCCATTGAAATGTCTCCCTACCGATTAGTATATGGAAAAGCTTGTCATCTACCCGTGGAGATAGAGCATAAAGCTTATTGGGCGGTGAAAGCTTGCAATTTTGATGCAACTAAAGTGGGAGAAGAAAGGAAGCTTCAACTTCAAGAACTTGAGGAAATAAGACTAGAAGCATTTGAAAACTCAAGGATTTATAAGGAAAAGACTAAGATTTTTCATGACAAACATATAGTAAGGAAAGAGTTCCAAATTGGCGAGAAGGTTCTATTGTACAGGTCAAGGCTCAAGGTGATTAAAGGTAAGTTGAGGTCTAGATGGGAAGATCCATTTCTTGTAACTAACATTTTTTCTTATGGTGTTGTTGAGATAAAGGATGAGGTTAATCATTTTGTTTGGAGAGTTAATGGTCACCGGCTCAAGAAATACTTTGAAGAATTAAAGGAGCTAGACGTGAATGGATTGGACATCAAAGATGCTATCTACCCAACCTAAGGGGAGTTTCAGTTTCTTGCACTTAGATTTTATTGTTTATATCATTTTTATGTTTGCTAGAAGAAAATCTTTCTTTTACAATGAGTTTTTTGTTAATAAATGCTTAGGTAGTATATAATGAATAAAAAGTCATTGTAGACACCATTTTACCCTTTTGGCACCATATTTCTTGCATGATTAGGAATAAATGTATCCCTTTAGGTTTTCTCTATATCATTTTAGAGTCTCTTGAAAGCAAATTAAATTTGGTTGTTAAAACTTACGATTTGAATCAATGGATGAAAATTCTTGGATGCTTGAGTACTACTTAGTTATGGACTCTAGATTGATGACTTGAGATGAATTATTTTTACCTAGTGAGGATTTGACCTAATTTTTGTGATACACACATGTGATTGTACTCTAGAACTTGCTTAGGTTCTTTCAAAACTATATTTCTATGATTGGACCACATTTATAGAGGTGAATCACTTGGTGTTCCTTTTTCATATAAATTCTTGCAATATTGCTTGTTGATCTTCTCTCTATTCTATTTTCCTTCCTATATTTTTTTGTTCATAACCATATTCTCCATGGACTTGGTTTCTTTTAATGTTTCTTGATGTTACTTTGCCGAGATGGACAAAAGTTTAAGTATAGGGGAGGATGCAAGTATTGAATCAAACATTGAGGATAATGAAAGTATTTGGCAACCATTGAGCCAAAGTGTGCCAATTTGATGGGGATTTGTATCAAGAATGAGTTGCAAAAATGGTTTAGTGAAAGCTACATGTGGAACATCCAAGTTCTTGATTTAAATTGATGTTTCAAGCTCTATGAGGCAAAATTCCGGAAGGAAAGAAAAAACCAGTGCAAGCAGAAATTAATGGAGTTGGCTAAGTTGAAGCTGGAATTTGGCTTACAAGTGTTAGAATCATTAAGAAAGACCATGGGCAGTTCAGAAAAAATCAGAAAGATTTTTGTTCTTTAGGTTAAGTGTTAAGTGGAAAAGAGTTGGAAAAGAGATCAATTGAAGAATTGAGGGTAGTATACCAAGAGTGAAGTTGAAAATTCATCCATCAGCTCAGTAGCAAGAGAAAGGAAAGAAAAAAAATGTGATATGAAGAGCGAAAAAAATATAGAAAGAAAGACAAAAGAGGCAGCTGAGAAACAGAAAAAAAGAGAAGAAAAGAAAAGAAAAAAAGAAAAGGAAAGAATGAATATGAAGTATCAGAAGATGATTAGATTTCTGAGTTAGAAGATGGAAACAAGGAGCTCATTGAAGTCAGGAGTTAGCTACTGATCAGAAGAAGAAAAAAATATCAGGCAGAGTAGTTTCAGAATTCTGCGCAACCCAGCTACTGATCGACCCCTGATCGGTCACCAGTCCGATCAGGGAGGAACCTGATCGGTCACTCAGACCGATCAGGAGCTATCCAGTCCGTTCAGAAGCAGTTGAGAACGATCCAGATGTAGCATAGACCGATCTCCAGAACAATCAAGAAGAGTCTGATCGGTCTCTGGACCAATCAGCAGGTTGGCACACAGCAACTTTGGTACACCATGAGGATTTCTCAACCAATCAAATCAATTACTGTTTCCTACTCCATTTTAAGCTTTGATTTCACTAGAAGAAACCATAAAAGGGGCAAAGTGCATTAGGTTACATTTTGGAGTGTCCAAGTCTTCCACTTTCTCTACTTTTTCCATATTTTCTTATTATGCCATATTTCTTTTCCATATTTTCCTTATCATACCATATTTCTTTACTTCCTTTATTATGATTTTTTAGTATAAAAATTCATTAAACTACTATTTCATTCCTATCATTTCATATTTCTTTAACTTGTTCTAATAAGCCTTTGTAGATGTGGATCCAAGTCAAGAATGATGGTGGAGAGTAGATAATAAACAAGCTTATGGTAGTGCAAGAAATATGTTGTGCTTGAGTGAGCTCCACTTTCATTGAAATGTAGAATTTAGGAAGAGAGCCACTAAATATTCCCTTGATAGGCTTTGTGTGTTTAGTTCATCTCAATGAGTCATGAAGGATGAAGTATGCTAAGTTGTTGATTTAAGGACAAGATACTAGTCCATTGAGCTAGATTTTTGAGAATTGACAACCCTAGGTAATTTCATTTCAATTGCTTCTTATTATGATTGAGAATAATCTAGGGGGGGTACATGTTTAGTTAGCTTGTGCGAGACGCTCAAGAGCAAGTGTGGGGGAGTTGATAATTACCATTTCGTTAGTTAATTTAGACACTAGAATCCATGTTTTGATCCATTTTCACATGCTTAATCTTGGATTTACACTAGGTTCCATGGATTAAGTTTATTTTGGCTTTTATTGCAAATCTTTGCATATTTGAGATGTTTTGATATCTAATTTGAATTTGGTTTTGTAGACTTTGAAGGATCATGGACCTAGGTCAAGTTGGATCAAGTTTGAGTAAGAATTCAACTCGGATCAAGGCGATCAAGTATTGAATCAATATGGGCCGTCCGATCAAGGAACAAATAGATCTAAGCCATTTGTGAGCTTCTGATCAATCCGAGTTCAGGTTAGGGCTAATCATGACCCTAGATCAAGATCTGAAAGTTTGAACTAAATCAGAGCACATCTGACCGTTGGATCAAGCTTAAAAGAGTTTCAACCATCCAAGCAAGAGAAGGGAAGATCTGGGCCATCCGTCGCAGATCTGATTGATCCGAGCTAAGGAGAAGTAGATCAGAGCCATTGATCAAGATCTGGAAGGTTTGGTTCAGATCAGAGAGGATTCGACCATCGGATGAGGCCGGATCAATCACAACCGTTCAAATTCAAAAGGGATAATAAAAACAGGAATTCCCTCTTCCAGCTCTCGTCGTCGCGATCCAGTTTTCCAGCTCGCTCTGTTCTTCGTCTCCGATCGCATGCGGCCACCCAGATCGAGTTCTTCTTCAGATTTCAAATCGACCAGATCAGTTTCTGCGAGGAGTTTGCAATCAATTCATCTCTAGAAGCTCAGGCGAGGGTGTCACCGAGAGCTCACTTCATCCGATCGACCTCTTCTTGATCTCCATTTTTCATCAATCGGAGCAAGTCAGAGGGGTTCTCTGAGTTGTTCTAAGGGTCCCTGAGCTACCATTCACCATTCCACTCATCAAGGAAGAAGAGATTGGAGGAAGCTTCAGATTACACGACCAAGCTAAGCAAATCGATCACGGAAGCTGATTTTTGTTCGATTCTCGAGCGAGGAGGTTCTGAGCTCGATTCTTGTGTAAAGGCAAGGAGCAAATCCTGGTGAAGAACTTGAACTGGTGTCAATTACTTGTAGATTTAAGTTTCTGAACATTATTCTTAGCATTCCAGTTTGTTTCGTATCGTATCAGATCGAATTTTGGCTACTGATCGGTCTGTTCGACCGATCTAGGCAGCACCTGATCGGTCACCAGTCCGATCAGGCTTGTATCTGATCGGTCAACTGACCGATCAGGTAACCACAACTACAATTCAGCCCTGTTTTAAGCATTCAATTTGTATTGCGTGAATTCCATTTAATTTCTGCAACTTAGCTACAGAGTTATTGTTTGCTTGTCCTTGAAGCTAGTTTAGTTCTTCAATTCCATAATTTCATATCGAATTGCTTGTCTTTGTTAAGTTAGGCTTTTACAAGTTACTAGTTTAATTCCTGCTTTAGCCAATTTCATTTCAAACTATACTATCATTCTTATTTGCAAAACAAAACCCCCATTCCAATTTGAAAACCCAAAACATTTGACGACAAACAAATCCAAGCTTGAATTAAACATCCTAAACTAGTCCATGGAAAAATACGACCTGAGGCCCCTATTCTACATTTAATTTTGTTAGCCAAGGGTTTTCAGCTTATAAATATCTAAATTTGAGGCTCATTCCCCGGCAACGACGCCAAAAATTTGATAGTAGCCCAATACTAGTGTCACGAATGAGCCTCAAATTTAGATATTTATAAGCTGAAAACCGTTGGCTAACAAAATTAAATGTAGATTTGGACCAATGGATGTTGGATAGTGGATGCTCCAGACACATGATTGGGGATAAATTGAAGTTCACCAAAATCAAGTTTAAAACCTAGGCTCAGTAGCATTTGGCAACAATGCTACACTTAAAGTAATTGGGTCAGGTAACATTGAACATAACTCAGATTTTATCATTAAGAAAGTATTGTTGGTTGAACATTTCAAATTCAATTTGCTTAGCATTAGCCAACTCTGTCATACTGGTTATGTTGTTATCTATACCAACTCTAACTGCCTTATTAGAAATCTACAAGACTCAGAGATCACACTTAAAGGTAGTGATAGATCAAAGGTGTTTGCTAGAGGGGGGGGGTGAATAGTAATTTTTCGACCCCCTTTCTTCCTACACGATTAGTTGCACAGCGAAATATATAATAAAAACAAAACTAACAGTGAAGAACAACGCTAACAACCTGATTTACTTGGTATCCACCCCGGACGGGTGAGTAATCCAAGAATCCGTCGGTGGATCAGTCCCCGGATAACCTCCAGCTAGCCCTCGTCGCTCCTTGTAGGTGGAGAAACCTCACCACAATCACCTTGATAATATCTGGGCACAAAAGACTACTAACTCACTTTACCCAAGCGAGTTTCGTCAAAAATCTCAGTCATCACGAAGTCCTCTTTAAATAGGACTCAGGCTGAAACCCTCCACCAGTCGACTGCCCCCAGGGCAGTCGACTGGTGCCACTGAAATTCAGCCGTTGCACCCCAACGTTCGAATTCTCAGCCAACTCACCAGCCACCTACCAGTCGACTGCCCCCAGGGCAGTCGACTGGTCCCAGGGCTGAGACCTTTCTGTGAGTTCCATCAGTCGACTGCCCCCAGGCCAGTCGACTGGTCTACTCACCCACCTAAGGTTACCCTTCCCGAGTACATTCCACTCCGCACTCGAACCCTAGGATTTCCCGAGTACAATCACACAACACTCATACCCTCACGACTCGACTGACTCCTCATTCACAGCCTCGACTATTGCCTTCGTGCCCTCTTCATCTTTGACCCTCGTCCCTCGGATTCACACGCAAGCCTCGATGCCACCCTTCACGTACACCTCGAAGTCCGCGTCCCTCGGCTCATCGTCCCTGCTATCCAGTGGTCCCTTGGGTGTACACAAGCCTCCAGCTTATCTCCATGCCACCCTTCACCGTACCGAGGCCGTCCAGTCAAGTCCATATGTGTAACTTGTACAACCTGCACACTCAACATACACATATAAGAACACAAGGGTAAACCTAACTTAAACCCTTTGCCTAAACATCAAAACACTTGGTCACTCCGGACCACAGATTGCCTCAACAGGTAGTAGGAAAAATAACGTTTACACGATTAATCTACCCATAGTACCAAAATGCTTTCTGACTCAATTAGAAGAATCTAATCTTTGGCATAGGAGACTAGGTCACACTAATACCAAATTAATTTCAAAAATAACTCAACTTGGTTTAATTAAAGGTGTACCTAAAATTAAAAACTTTGACAATACAATTTGTAATTCATGTCAACAAGGAAAACAAACCAAGTCAACTCATAAACCAACCCAATCAGACTTAACCCAAACTACACTTGAGCTCGTACACCTTGACCTATTTGATTCACATGGAGCCAAGTCACTAAGCGGGAATCGGTACTGCTTAGTAATCATCGACGATTACTCTAGATTTACCTGGGTTAGGTTCTTAAAAACTAAAGCTGAAACCTTTAATTCTTTTAATAACTTGTGCAAAATTATTGAAAATCAAAATGATACTAAAATTAAAAGACTTAGGAGTGACCATGGGGGAGAATTTGAAAATTAACACTTTGAGGAATTTTGCAAAATTAATGGGTATATCCATGAGTTTTCCTGTCCTAGACCTCCCCAACAAATGGGATAGTTGAGAGAAAGAATAGAACCATTCAGGAAGTCGCTAGGACCATTCTCAATGAATATAACCTAGCTAATCAATTTTGGGCAGAAGCGGTAAATACAACGTGTTATATCCAAAATAGGGTCTTAATTAATAGAAGACACAATAAGACACCCTATGAACTTTATTATCATAGATTACCTAATTTACACTATTTAAGGGTTTTTGGGTCCAAAGTCCATATTGTGAATACTAAGGACTACCTAGGTAAGTTTCAATCAAAATCAACCCCAGGGACTTTCTTAGGATATTCAACAACTAGTAGAGCTTATAGGGTTTATAATAACCAAACCCACAAAATTGAGGAAACTACCAATTTAATCATTGACGAAGATGTTGAACCAAAATCTGACAATCAAAATCTAAACAAGTCAAATCTTGATCAAGAAGACAATGAACTACCAATTGAACCATTAATTGAACCATTAAATGAACTATCAATTGAACCAACTACTGAGGTATCAACTGAATCAATAATTGAACCAACCCAAGTAGTTGAACCAAACACTGAACCAAACCATCCAGTCGGACCTGAGGCTGAACCTAGTTCTAGAAGAACAAAGAAACCCAAACTCAATCTTCCAGCTGATCAAATCATGGTGATCCAACCTTAGGAGTCAAAACTAGGTCATCTTATAGAAATCTTAGTCAGATCGCACTTATTTCAATAATTGAACCTAAGACTATAGAAGAAACCCTACTTGACCCAGATTGGATCATAGCAATGCAAGAAGAGCTAGCCCAATTTGAGAGAAACCAAGTCTGGGAATTAGTACCTAAACCTGAGGGAAAATCAGTTATAGATACTAAGTGGGTATTTAGAAACAAACTGAATGATCAAGGGAAAATTGTGAGAAACAAAGCCCGCTTAGTAGCTAAAGGGTTTAGTCAAGTTGAAGGGTTAGACTATGATGAAACCTATGCCCCTGTAGCCAGACTTGAATCAATTAGGATGCTACTAGCCTTTGCAGCCCATTGAGGGTTTAAACTATACCAAATGGATGTCAAGTCTGTCTTTCTTAATGAGTTCATAAAAGAAGAAGTATATGTAGGGCAACCCCCAGGATTTGAGGACTTAGACAAACTTGAACATGTATTCAAGCTTAGGAAAGCCCTTTATGGGTTCAAACAAGCACCTAGGGCATGGTATGAACGATTATCAACATATTTAATTTCTAAAGAATTTAATCAAGGTCAAATTGACTCCACATTATTTGTTAAAACCTTAGAAAAAGATATATTTATTGCACAAATATACGTTGATGATATAATATTTAGATCTACAAATTCTAACTTTTTAAAAGAATTTGTCAAAATTATGGAGAGCGAATTTGAAATGAGCTTGGTAGGTAAGCTTAACTTTTTCTTAGGTCTCCAAATAAAACAAATTAGGGATGGAAATTATGTTCACCAATCCAAATATGTAAAGGAACTAATAAAAAATTTAAAATGAACAATTCTAAAAGTTTATGTACTCCTATGGCTACTAATGTCAAAATAGATAATGACCCTGAGGGTAAACCTGTTGACCTAAAATTATACCAAAGTATGATTGGTAGCTTACTGTACTTAACTGCTAGTAGACCTGATATCTTATTCTCTGTAAGAATGTGTGCTAGATACTAAACCTGTGCTAAGGAATCAAACTTAGAAGCACTAAAAAGAATTCTAAGGTACATTAAGGGTACCCTAAATATAGGTATTTGGTATCCTAGACTTCTACTTTTGAATTATCAGGATACTCTGATTCTGATTATGCTGGTTGTAAATTAGATAGAAAAAGTGTTAGGATCGAATACGTCTGCTAGAGGGGGGGTGAATAGCGAATCACGGATCTTTCTTGTACCTGCGTTATTAGTTGCACAGCGGAAACAATAATAACAAGAATAAACAACGCTAACAATCAGAGTTTACTTGGTATCCACCCCGGCCGGGTGACTAATCCAAGAATCCGTCGGTGGATCACTCCCCCAATAATCTTCGGCTAGCTCTCGTCGCTCCTTGTGGGTGGAGAAACCTCACCACAATACCTTGAGAACCTCTGAGCACAAAGACTAGTGTTTGGCCCTTAACCAAGACCAAACTCGTCGAAAAACTCAGCCACCACAAAGTCCTCTTTAAATAGGACTCGGGCTGAAACCCTCACCACCAGTCGACTGCCCTCAGGTGCCAGCCAGATTCGACCGTTGCACCCCAACGTTCGAATTCTCAGCCAGCTCACCAGCCACCTACCAGTCGACTGCCCCCAGGGAGGTCGACTGGTCCCCTGCCAGAAACCTTCCCGAGTACATTCACACAGCACTCGACCCTCATGACTCGACTGACCCCTCTTCCGCAACCTCGACCATTGCCTTCGCGCCCTCTTCATCTTCGGCTTCCGTCCCTCGGATGCACGCAAGCCTCCAGCTTGGCTCCATGCCATCCTTCAAGCATGCCTCGAAGTCCGCGCCCATCAGCTCATCGTTCCTGCTCACCAAAGTCCCTTGGATGTGCACGCAAGCCTCCAGCTTGCCTCCATGCCATCCTTCACCGTACCGAGGCCGTCCAGTCAAGTCCATATGTGTAACCTGTACAACCTGCACACTCAACATACACATATAAGTACACAAGGGTAAACCTAACTTAAACCCTTTGCCCAAACATCAAAACCTATGGTCACTCCGGACCATCTTAGGGCCGAATGCTCCAACAATCTCCCCCTTTTTGTTGTTTGGCAATCCGTTTAAGTTAGGGAAAACAAAACAGTAGTCAATGGCAAGAATAATGCAAAATAATGCATATGCAATGTAAGGATCCTATCCCAAGGCATCCCACACCTAACCCTCCATGTTAGGATTTTCACCACCTAACCCTCCAAGTTAGGATTTTCTACACCTAACCCTCCAAGTTAGGAATTTCACCAAACCGGGATTTTTAAAGCTTCTCCCAAGCCCCCCCTACATTGGACTTACAAAGGCTTTTTAAGAACCTTTCCCAAGTTCCCCTTATGCCAAAAATGGAGCAATCATGCTCCCCCTTAATCTTAGCTCCCCTAAACCTAGGGTTTCTAGCAAAGGTATGTTTAGTTTCCCACTTAAACCCAACATCTCTCCCCCTTTGCCATACATCAAAAGGACCCTAATAATATCCCAATTATTGGTTCTTTAAATCCCCAATGATCCTAAACAACGTGCACTAATCCCCTATACACTTGTTTCTTATCATTTGGACTCACGTCAGCTGCTGGATACCCACACCAGCCCTGACCAATCGACTGACTCCATTGCAGTCGACTGATACTCTGAATATCAGTTTTCTGGCCGAATTTCAGAAACGCGCCAGAAATTCCACAAATCTCCAAAAATTCTCAAATTTAGTGGAGAACTTTGTGGTACCCATACCTACTTGGGAAAAATACATTTCACCATGTATCTATCACCATTCCCAAGTTGGACACAAAACCCAAAATTTTCAATGAAAATTAAGGCAAACAAGGAGGCAACCTCCCGCTTAACCTATGCCTTCTCCCAATTTTCATTTTTCTTAGGTTAAGTTCAACCCAACTTAACATCTTAATACCAAGTTAGGTTCTTCCAACCTAACACCCGAGTTCTTTTCCCTTTGAACACCATTAAAGGCTTGCTCCCCAAGCACCCTTATCCCTAGTGTCAATAAGAACTCAACAACAACTTTGAAAAACTCTAAGAGGTTTGCAAGCACATTTGCTAGGATATACTCTATCCTAGAAAAATATGATTTGATTAATATTATCAAATGTGCTTGACTTTTGGTACACCCACTAATTTTCTCAAAAGTTTGGCATTTTGTATCAATTTTGAACTCAATTCATGATTCCTTGTGTTTGCTAATGCTAATCAATATGTACAAGTAATCACCCTCAATACCCCCTTTTTCATATCCTTTCATTTATTAAGACATCATCATTCAATATCATTCAATAGCCATTTTCCTATTTCAGCCTACAGACCAGTCGACTGCCCCTGTGGCAGTCGACTCCCAAAACTCACAGAATATTTCTGGGCTCTTACCAGTCGACTGCCCCTGGGGCAGTCGACTGATACCTAAATTTCAGGTTTTCCAGCCCAATTTCAGTAATCCCTAAATAATTCCATAAATCTCCAAATATTATGAAATTTCGTGGGGAGATTTGTGGGGCCAATGTCTACTTGAGAAAAATACGTTTCCAAACAAATGTACTCCGAATCCCAGGATTGGCATGAAACTCAACTTATCCTAAAGTGTATCATTGAAACTCATCCCAAAAGTCTCAAATGTGATTTCTCCTCAATGTATTTTCCAATGCGTGATCACAATTTATTTCTAACATTGGATTATGTGGTATTCACTCATTAAAACCTAATTTTCTCAGATATATCATATTTTCACCTTTCTCTCCCTAATTCTCCTTTTAATGTACCATTTTCTAGAATTAAGACTTACCCAAGTCTTCCAATCCTTTTGGCACATTTCAACCTAATTTTCTAGGAGAGAAACTCTTAAGATCCATTCACCATGGACCCCATAGGCTCCTAGAGCTCCCCCTTGAGCTCTGAGCCCTAGCCACATCCCTAGGTGACTCAATCCACACTATGCCACACCGGTGTGCCCCCGGTGACTCTTGGCCCACGAAGTGAACCTTCTTAACCTTGGACACCTTGTCCTTGGTTAAGTCACCCTTTCTACCCTTGCATGGCATTCCCTTGCCATCCATGGACTTACCCTCCTTACCATGATTGTATGCCTCCCCAGCATGCTTCTTTTTGTTGGCCTTGGAGGTCTTAGACCGGTATCCCAATCTCGATCTATCGTAGTTGGGTTTCAAACTACCCAACACCATGTCTAGGCCCTTAGATCCAACCGTGAACCTTTCTAGTGCCTTTTCTAATGTATCAAGTCTTGCCCTCAAGGCTTGATTTTCCCTTTCCAAATTTCTAACCTTTGAACCCATGTGTCCACCTTGGACATTCCTAGGCCTAACCTCCGTTCTAGGCACATTCCTTCCCTTCTTGGGATTAGTGCCATGATCCTTAGGTCTAGAGGTCTTGGGTCTATCATTATGCATGCTTTTCCTAGGGTTGTGTTCTACCTTGTTAACCCTAGTCCTATCATTGTATCTAAAGCCAGAACTATGTATCATTAAACATTTCTCATGAGTTCTAGCATGCATGAATGGATTCTTAACATTATTTTTAATATGCAAGGAGGAACTTGAAATTAAATTGCATTCTACCCTAGGGTTAGGAATTACCTCCCTTACCCTTGTAGTCCCTCCTCGTTGTGGTCTTTGCTTCTTCCTTTCTCCTTTTTCCTATCTCCTCAAGTGTCCCATTTTCTTGACCTCTTTCTTCTTTGGACACTTGGTGTGGTAGTGCCCCAGTTCACCACACGTGAAGCATCGAATTCTCCTCTTCTTCTCTTGGGATTCCCCATTCCTACACTTCATGTTAGAATTAAAGGAATTTGAAATGAGTGTAAATTTTACCTCCTTTTTACCTTGTGGGTACTTATCCTTGTAGTGCCCCTTTTGGTTGCAACCAAAGCATATAATATGCTTGTTTCTTTTGGCTTTGGTAGAGGTGGAGAATACGTTGACTTCCTGTGACGACCCGCCTTAACTTCTCTCCCTTAAAGCGGACGTCACTTTTACATAACCTTAACTTTACCTTATTCTTAGCCTTAGGTTATAACTACTTGACTCCCCTTAACTTGCTCTGATTTTTTTTTCCTTTTAAAAAAAACTTCCATTTTATTTGCATTGCAAGGATTTGACCCCTAGACCTCTTAGTTGTAAAACTAAAGCACTAACCAGCTGTTCTATACCATTTTCTTTTCAATGGTACCAGTCGACTGCTATATAGCCAGTCGACTGGTATCGGCCACAGAAATTTTCTGTGCCCGGCACCAGTCGACTGGCCTCATGGCAGTCGACTGGTGCACCGAACAGAAGGTTCTATTCGATATTGCAGTCGACTGGTTCTGAACCAGTCGACTGGCACGCCTGAAACCTGCATTTACAGACCTGAAAAACATTTCCAAAGCTTCACAATTCATATACTTTCAAGTATATAGATAAATAACTCCAAATCTATACTCTACACTAGTTTTATAAACATTTTAGTAACCCAAAACAACCTCATAAACTTGCAATTAGGATCTTTGTGGAAATAAATAAGCTATCAAAATATATGAACTCTAGACTAGAGTTTGTACCCAACTTTGTATCTATGCAAGGTTTAAACAAAGTCATTCATTCTACCAATTCAAAACACCAAAACACATGTTCTACAAGACTTAACCCGACGATCTCTTCCACGGTTCCGCCGCCACTGAACATCAATGCAAGTCCCGTTCGCCTCCATAGCTTATGCTTTTTCTTTACCTTTATCTGCAATAGGAGGAAATGCAACTAATAAGCAAAATGCTTAGTAAGTAAATCCTAAACTCACAAATCCATGCTATCAACAATAAACATGTTCATTTTAAAAATGCTTACTTCCAAAATACATGCACATGGGAAAACTTTCATATTCTTATCATGCTCAATCATGTTGAAAACATTACTCGCATAAAACATTTGTAACCTTAACATGCTCATACATTAAAACACTAACCTCCTTACTCTTACTCCTTATCATTCTTGTAAAGTATCAATGTAAACTTATTGAAATAAAGACATGTACTCAAAGCTAAAACACTTGTAAATACTTATATACTTGAAAATAATATTTAACTTTCTTTAGGCCTTGACATTGTACCATGGTATCAATGTACCAATTGCGCGCTTCTCTAATAGGTTGTTGGGTAGCTAGCCGCCTGTAAGACCCGAAAATTCTCGAAACTAATTTTAGAAATATCTTAGAATTTATTCCAAATTTATGGATATTTTTATAGAATTTTTCCGTAAACGAAAGTGGCAAAAAGGGTTATAAACATAAAAACTCGTAAGTGGGAATCGATCCCTTCACCTACGCTGTGAGAGATGAATGGGCGGACCAGCTGGGCTGGTTTGTTTTTGTTGAAATAGATTAGGCGAAATAATAGATAAGGTATAATTAGATAAATTCGCCCCCCATAAATATAAAAGAGGGAGTTACGAGTTTTAGGTTAATTTTCTCCCAACCTAGCGGCGCCGACGACCTCCCTCACGCACGCGACCTCTCCTCTTCCTCTCTTGCGTTTTCTTCATCTTCTCCTCTTCTTTTGCCGCCCAAGACAAAGGGGAACAAAGGGAAGGTCTCAAGAGGCCCTATTCTCTACGAGAATTCTCGTAGACGCGAGGAGAACACCAAGGAGCAAGAAGAACGTCGAAATTCGACGTTTCCTCGGGAATTTCAGATTTTATTCGTAAGGAAAACCTAGCGCAGGAGGTAAGTACTGCTCACCTGCAGTAAGAGGCGGTTTTCCGCAAGAATTTTCCCTTAAAAGTTTTAAAAGAGATATTTACTTTTAGTTTAAGATTTTGCATGTGATCTTAGTTCATTATATGCTTATATGTATTTGATAGAGTACCCTATGTGAGTTTAGGGTCTAAGAAATCTATAAGAAAAGAAAAGAAAGATAAAGAAAAAGAAAAGAGAAGGCCAAGGCCTTACGAAATCCCCAAAAGTCAAGACTTAGGGATTTGGGCACACAAGGTGTTCGATAAAATGCCAAGGCATTTAAAGATAAGAAAGAAAAGAAAGAAAAGCTATTTTATTTTCTAAGGCCAGTACCCGGCGTCCAAGGGCGTCGTTAAAGAAATCCAGGTGTCCAATTCCAAGGTCTTGGCCCTGGTAGACCAAGGTCTGCTCTATTAGGATTGGCGGCTCGCTACCCCAACCTTTTAGGGAACGCGCATAAGATGGTACTTACGTCTTAAGTGGATCCAAGTGAGTATTATTTTCAAGTATATGCTTTAGCAAAGTTTTCCTAAAGTTTAAGGAAGTTTTCTAAAAGTTAAAGAAAGATTTAAAGTTAAAGAATTCCTAAAGTTTCATGTTAAGCCAAGAAAAAGTGAGTTAAGACTTATTAATGCTTGAGTATGCATGTTTTGAGTTATACATGTTTTAGTGTTTCTTTTAAGCATAAAAGTATCTCATGTGATTTCACATTGTTTAAAAAGCATGCCTGCACATTTCGAGATTTTGTGAGCTAGATAGTACTTGCTAAGCTTTATGCTTATTAGTTGCATTTCCTCTTACTGCAGGTAAAGGTAAAGACAAGCAATTCTGAAGGAAGGCGACGAGGCGGTGCTGAGTGACGTGTGTGTGGTGGCTGACCTTGGAGAGATCCTTGGGACGAGACAGTTTAGCTTATTTGAAATGCAATGTTTAAGATTTCTAAATTCCAAGTTATTGTGTTATGGAGTTTATTAAACATTTATGCTTCGGATAGTTTTACATGCTTAATTTTGTAGAATGAAGATTTCATGTCATTTCAATTAGTATGCATACTTTTGTGAATGCACTAGATGAGCAAGGGCATGAGTAGTTTAGCATGTGGATACATTGAATTTTAGACTTATTCTTGAGCTTATTATTATTCCTTTTTGGACTAAGTCCTAATTGTGCTTAAAATGCTTGTAAATTCGGTAGAAAAGTAAGATTTACATTCTATGAAGTTCTAGAAATATTATTGCATGTGCCAAGATGTTGTTAGTTTCGAATTAAGTCTTATTGCTTTAAATATGCTTAGAAAAGTTGCATGCATATTCCATAATGCTTTAGTAATGTTATAGAACCTTGTGTGATGAGTTTAAATGGTTAGGATTGCTAGTAATGTGCCATTGTATCATGCATGACTATTAAAGTTAGAATCTCATTCTTAGATAGATTAAATACAAAAAAAAAGAAAGTTCCGCATTTTTTGTCGTGCATTAGTGTCAAGAAGTAGACAAAGTAACGGTCCGTCAAAGGTAGAGAAGGCGGGTCGCTACAGTTGGTATCAGAGCAGTTCCCATTCTCCAGCATCACACACACATCAGCATCAACCTTGCCGTCTTCAAGTAAGAAAGCTTTAAGTTTCAGTTTTTCTATTGCTCCTTTACTTAATTGCAGTATAGAGAAATGCTTAAGTACTTACTCATATGTGCATAGAACAAGGAAGCATGTTTAATACCTTAGTATCACGGAATCATGTTTAATCCCTAGAATGGATATTAGGTTACTAAGTAAGAAAACAATTCTATACCTAGAAATATAGTAGTGATTCTTTTCCCTTATGCATTATTAGATGGCAAGAAGAGGCCGAGCTCCTAATGCAAGGAACAGAACTCCAGTTCAAGATAACAATGAGCCTGGCACAGAACAGCCAAACCTGATGGCAGTCATTGCTCAAATGCAAGCTCAGATTACAGAACACAGAAGACCATCGCCACACTGATGGCAAATCAGCACCCAGTGCCCCCTACACCACCCACAGCAGGAGTGGGAACTCCAGTGGTGGCTGAAGTTCCACCAGTCACACAGGAGACCCCTGTCGTGAACCGAAGACAAGAAGCATACCTCGTCCAGTGGCAGAGGCTGAAACCTGAAAGTTTCTCAGGCACGACTGAGCCCTGGGATGCCCAGGCTTGGTTCAAGACTTTAGAGAGCACAATGGAGCTTCTTGACTGGCCAGAAGTCGAGAAGGTCAAATGTGCCTCCTTCTGCCTAACTGGAGATGCTCGTTTGTGGTGGGAGCGAGTCAAGAGTAAGAGGATAGTCAACCAGATGAGCTGGACAGATTTCGAGTAAGAGTTCTATGAGGAGTTCTTCCACATGCGGGTTACCAACAAGCACTACGAGGACTTCATGGAGTTCAGACAAGGTAACCTACCAGTGGGAGAAGCAGTCGCGAAGTTCAACAGACTAGCTCGCCTCTGCCCAGAGCTAGTCAGCACAGAGAAGGAGCGAGTCAGACTGATGCTCCGCATGCTGAACCCTGAAATAGCACTCAACGTGAACAGCGGGACGCACCGACCCCAGACCAGCGAGGAGTTGGTCAGTAGTGCTCTAATCTCAGAGCACTATCTGAATAACATCAAGGCACAGCAAACACAGCAGAAGCCAGTCCTGATTGAGAACAAGACAACAGGAGGCCAGAAGCCTCAGCCAAATAACCAGAACTGGAAGAACAAGAACCACAAAAGGAAGCAGTGGCTGGCAGCCAAAAAGGAAACCCAGAGAACAAGCAAGCTAGGTATCCACCTTGTCCTAAGTGTGGGAGGACCCATCCAGGAGCATGCCTTTTGGGTGTAACTGGATGCTACTCATGTGGACAAGAGGGACACAGATCCAAGACTGCCCAAACAAGTTTAAGGTACTTCCTCAGCAGTCCGTACAGTATGGAGGCAAGCCTCAGTTACATTACATGCCTACTATACTGGAGGGACCTCAGATCAGTCAGGGAGGGTTGGAAGCAGCACCAGTTCCAACCAATGCCAGAGTCTTTTCCCTCACGAAGGAAGAAGCTGCCAGCGCCTCCACGGTCGTAACAGGTCAAATAGTTATTTTTCAGCATTTAGCTACTACACTGTTTGACACTGGGGCGACCCATTCTTTCGTATCAGTACCTTTTGCTAGTAAGTTACAGGTGCATGCAGAGAGTTGGGAGTCCAGATTCCTGACAACTCTCCCCTCAGGGGAAATCATGGAATCCACCCAGTGGCTCCGGGCTGTGTCAATCAAGATTTCAGACCGAGAGCTATATGTCGATCTAATAGTCCTTGCGATGCAAGACTTCGACGTCATACTGAGCATGGATTTCCTCAGTAAGTACAGCGCTTCAGTGGACTGTCGCCGGAGGCAGGTGGTTTTCAGTCCAGAAGGAGAACCACCGTTCGAATTTCAAGGAGCCCCAAAGAGGAAGACTCAGAAATTCCTCTCAGCCTTGGCAGCCCACCAGATGCTAGAGCAAGGGTGTGCTGGTTTTCTTGCACACGTAGTGGACTCAGAAGCAAAGAAAGAACTCAAGCAGGAGGATGTATGGGTAGTCTGCGAATTTCCAGAAGTGTTCCCAGAAGAACTACCTGGTCTACCACCCAACAGGGAGGTGGAATTTGAGATTGAGCTGGTGCCAGGTACCGGTCCGGTCTCAAAAGCCCCATATCGATGTCTCCTGCAGAGCTGAAAGAATTACAAGAGCAACTCCAGGAGCTACTAGACAAGGGCTTCATCCGCCCGAGTCATTCACCCTGGGGAGCTCCTGTACATTTCGTCAAGAACAAGGATAGGTCTATGCGTCTGTGCATAGACTACAGAGCTCTGAACAAGGTAACCATCAAGAACAAGTACCCCCTTCCTAGAATAGATGATTTATTTGATCAACTCAAAGGGGCTACAGTGTTCTCGAAGATAGACCTGCGTTCTGGGTATCATCAGCTAAAGGTTAAAGAAAGTGACATCCCCAGGACGGCCTTCAGGACAAGATACGGCCACTACGAATTTGTAGTGATGCCTTTTGGAGTAACCAATGCTCCAGCAGTCTTCATGGAGCTGATGAACCACATCTTCAAGGAGTATCTCGATAAATTCGTCATTGTATTTATTGATGATATTCTCATATACTCACAGACTCCAGAGGACCATGCTACACACTTGAGGATAGTGCTGCAGATCCTTCAGCAGGAGAAGCTCTATGCAAATTCTCAAAGTGTGAGTTTTGGCTAGATCAGGTGACCTTCCTAGGTCACATTTATCCAAAGAAGGCATTCAAGTTGATCCACCAAGATAGAAGCAGTCAGCAACTGGTGTAGACCCAAGAATGCCAGTGAAATCAGGAGTTTCTTAGGCCTGGCAGGATATTACAGAAAATTTGTGGAGGACTTTTCCAGAATAGTCTCTCCACTCACAGCCTTGACCAGAAAGAACAAGAAGTTTGAATGGTCAGATAAATGCGAGCACAGTTTTCTAGAGCTGAAAAAGAGACTGACCAGTGCTCCCATCCTGACGGTTCCAGAAAGTGACAAGGCCTTTGATATCTACAGTGATGCATCCAAGATGGGCCTTGGAGCTGTCCTCATGCAAGAAGGAAAGGTAATAGCGTATGCCTCCAGACAGCTCAAGGATTATGAGAAGAATTACCCTACTCATGACCTTGAGCTAGCAGCTGTGGTTTTTACACTGAAGCTCTGGAGACACTACCTGTATGGAGTGCAGTGCAGAATCTTCACAGACCATCAGAGTTTGAAGTACTTCTTCACTCAGAAGGATCTGAATATGAGGCAGTGCAGGTGGCTAGAGTTGGTCAAAGATTACGACTGTGAAATCCTCTACCACCCAGGTAAAGCTAATAAAGTGGCAGATGCACTGAGCAGAAAATCCTGTGCAGCACTGATGTCCCTATCATCACTGTCTCTACCACTTCAGAAAGAAATAAAGGATTTTGGAGTCGAGGTAATAATTGGGCAACTTTCTGCATTGACTCTAGAGTCAACCCTGCTTGTGGATATACAAAGAAAGCAAAGTCAAGACCCAGGGATCCAGAAGATCAAGCAGGAGATCCAAGAGGCAGAAAATTCAGAGTTTCGAGTATCAGATAGTGGCATCCTCTACCTTGGAGACCGCCTTTGCGTCCCCAATGATGAGGAACTAAGAAAGAATATTTTAGAAGAAGCCCACAGTACCCCGTACTCTATGCATCCTGGTTCTACCAAGATGTACCAAGATTTAAAGCAAAGGTTCTGGTGGTCTGGACTCAAGCGAGACGTGGCCAGATATATCAGTACCTGCTTGACCTGCCAGAGAGTCAAAGCAGAGCACCAGAGACCAGGTGGAGTTCTGCAGCCTATTCAGATTCCAGAATGGAAATGGGAAGATATTTCCATGGATTTCATAGTGGGACTACCCAGAACAATGAATGGATATGATGCAATCTGGGTAATAGTAGACAGATTGACTAAGTCTGCCCACTTCCTAGCCATCAGGATCTCCTATTCCATGGAACAACTAGCTCAGTTATACCTCAAGGAGATCGTCAGACTACATGGAGTCCCTAAGACTATCATTTCAGATAGGGACAGTAGGTTCACTTCGCACTTCTGGGAGTGCGTACAGATAGCTCTAGGCACCAAACTGAAGTTTAGCACAGCTTTCCATCCTCAGACAGATGGTCAGACAGAGAGAGTTAATCAAGTACTAGAAGATATGCTCAGAGCTTGTGCTTTAGATTTCAAGGGCAGTTGGTGCAGATATTTGTGCTTAGCGGAATTTGCTTACAACAATAGTTATCAGGCCACTATCGGCATGGCACCCTATGAGGCTTTATATGGACGGAGGTGTAGATCTCCTATCTGCTGGTACGAGGGTGGTGAGAGGCAAGAGTTAGGCTTACAGACAGATCTTATAGATGATACCACCGTAGCCATACAGCAGATCCGCCAGAGAATAGAAACAGCTCAAAGCTGCCAGAAGAGCTATGCTGATACATGGCGCAGACCATTAGAATTTGAAGTTGGGGATACAGTGTTCCTCAAAGTGGCTCCCATGAAGGGAGTAATGCGTTTTGGGAGGAAGGGCAAGCTAAGTCCTAGATATGTAGGACCATACCCCATCACTAGAAGAGTTGGCAAAGTAGCTTATGAGTTGGAGCTACCTCAGGAGATGTCAGCTATCCACAACGTATTTCATGTTTCTATGCTGAAGAAGCATATCCCAGATGCCACCTAGGTGATAGAGCCACAGACGATACAAGTTCGCGAAGATCTCAGTTATGATAGTCGGCCTATTCAGATAATAGACCGAGCAGTTAAGAAATTGCGAAACAAGGAGGTACCATTAGTGAAAGTCATATGGCAAAATCACAGAGTAGAAGAGGAAACATGGGAACCAGAGGACAGCATGAGGCAGAAATACCCAGAGTTGTTTTAAGTTCGAGGACGAACTTTTTATAAGGTATGGGGGATTGTAATGACCGAAAATTCTCGAAGCTAATTTTAGAAATATCTTAGAATTTATTCCAAATTTATGGATATTTTTATAGAATTTTTCCGTAAACGAAAGTGGCAAAAAGGGTTATAAACAAAAAATCACATAAGTCGGAATCGATCCCTTCACCTACGCTGTGAGAGATGAATGGGCGGACCAGCTGGGCTAGTTTGTTTTTGTGGAAATAGATTAGGCGAAACAATAGATAAGGTATAATTAGGTAAATTCGCCCCCCATAAGTATAAAAGAGGGAGTTACGAGTTTTAGGTTAATTTTCTCCCAACCTAGCGGCGCCGACGGCCTCCCTCACGCACGCGACCTCTCCTCTTCCTCTCTTGCGTTTTCTTCATCTTCTCCTCTTCTTTTGCCGCCCAAGACAAAGGGGAACAAAGGGAAGGTCTC
Organism: Boesenbergia rotunda; assembly: GCA_024364735.1. Classification (NCBI taxonomy): domain Eukaryota; kingdom Viridiplantae; phylum Streptophyta; class Magnoliopsida; order Zingiberales; family Zingiberaceae; genus Boesenbergia; species Boesenbergia rotunda. Next base: position 340,555 of record JAGFNQ010000144.1, on the reverse strand, counting down.
AAGAGGCCCTATTCTCTACGAGAATTCTCGTAGACGCGAGGAGAACACCAAGGAGCAAGAAGAACGTCGAAATTCGACGTTTCCTCGGGAATTTCAGATTTTATTCGTAAGGAAAACCTAGCGCGGGAGGTAAGTACTGCTCACTTGCAGTAAGAGGCGGTTTTCCGCAAGAATTTTCCCTTAAAAGTTTTAAAAGAGATATTTACTTTTAGTTTAAGATTTTGCATGTGATCTTAGTTCATTATATGCTTATATGTATTTGATAGAGTACCCTATGTGAGTTTAGGGTCTAAGAAATCTATAAGAAAAGAAAAGAAAGATAAAGAAAAAGAAAAGAGAAGGCTAAGGCCTTACGAAATCCCCAAAAGTCAAGACTTAGGGATTTGGGCACACAAGGTGTTCGATAAAATGCCAAGGCATTTAAAGATAAGAAAGAAAAGCTATTTTATTTTCTAAGGCCAGTACCCGGCGTCCAAGGGCGTCGTTAAAGAAATCCAGGTGTCCAATTCCAAGGTCTTGGCCCTGGTAGACCAAGGTCTGCTCTATTAGGATTGGCGGCTCGCTACCCCAACCTTTTAGGGAACGCGCATAAGATGGTACTTACGTCTTAAGTGGATCCAAGTGAGTATTATTTTCAAGTATATGCTTTAGCAAAGTTTTCCTAAAGTTTAAGGAAGTTTTCTAAAAGTTAAAGAAAGATTTAAAGTTAAAGAATTTGCTAAAGTTTCATGTTAAGCCAAGAAAAAGTGAGTTAAGACTTATTAATGCTTGAGTATGCATGTTTTGAGTTATACATGTTTTAGTGTTTCTTTTAAGCATAAAAGTATCTCATGTGATTTCACATTGTTTAAAAAGCATGCCTGCACATTTCGAGATTTTGTGAGCTAGATAGTACTTGCTAAGCTTTATGCTTATTAGTTGCATTTCCTCTTACTGCAGGTAAAGGTAAAGACAAGCAATTCTGAAGGAAGGCGACGAGGCGGTGCTGAGTGACGTGTGTGTGGTGGCTGACCTTGGAGAGATCCTTGGGACGAGACAGTTTAGCTTATTTGAAATGCAATGTTTAAGATTTCCAAATTCCAAGTTATTGTGTTATGGAGTTTATTAAACATTTATGCTTCGGATAGTTTTACATGCTTAATTTTGTAGAATGAAGATTTCATGTCATTTCAATTAGTATGCATACTTTTGTGAATGCACTAGATGAGCAAGGGCATGAGTAGTTTAGCATGTGGATACATTGAATTTTAGACTTATTCTTGAGCTTATTATTATTCCTTTTTGGACTAAGTCCTAATTGTGCTTAAAATGCTTGTAAATTCGGTAGAAAAGTAAGATTTACATTCTATGAAGTTCTAGAAATATTATTGCATGTGCCAAGATGTTGTTAGTTTCGAATTAAGTCTTATTGCTTTAAATATGCTTAGAAAAGTTGCATGCATATTCCATAATGCTTTAGTAATGTTATAGAACCTTGTGTGATGAGTTTAAATCGTTAGGATTGCTAGTAATGTGCCATTGTATCATGCATGACTATTAAAGTTAGAATCTCATTCTTAGATAGATTAAATACAAAAAAAAAAGAAAGTTCCGCATTTTTAGTCGTGCATTAGTGTCAAGAAGTAGAGAAAGTAACGGTCCGTCAAAGGTAGAGAAGGCGGGTCGCTACACCACCACACCCTATTAGAGCTTCTTTCTATCTTTCGATGGGCCTTCCATTTGCCCGGTACATGTCACTTTCTGAAAATAAAATACTTTCTTACTTACCGTACTTATACTTATCAACTATCTTACTTTTGCATAAATTTTGCACTTAAAACCGTTTGCCTTTCTTACTTAGGACTTTCATCGAGCACCTTGCGTGCCCTTAATCCCAACCTCATTTTTGGGACTCTTCACAAATTAAATCTTATCATACTTAGCTTACATACACCAAATCTAAACCAATTAAATTTCTATCATGAAAAACATGCATCTTTAAGAACTGAAAACACACGCTAACCATAATCTTAATGCATGCATCATAAAACATGATTCTACAACAAGATCTTACATACGAAAACTACTCCTATTGCAGGTGAGTGATCTACTTACCCTTATCTTGAAGAAAACTCACTAAATCGAGGTATAAACCTAGCGTAGAACTCCTCTCTTCTTCCTTGTGAGAAACCTCCACTCTTTGGCCCTAGGGAGAAACCCTAGATTCTCTCTACTCAAGGGGAAAGAGAAGAAGAAGAAGAACTCCTTGGCTTCCTCTATTTTTGCAGCCCCTCCCTCGCCCTCTTCTCGCACGCAGCCGCCAACGAGCCCTAATCCCCCTTACGTGACTTAAGCGGGGTTAATATATCTCTTAATGAAAAGGCCTAACTACCCTATAACATTATTTGTCTCCATCCTTTTTGTGCTTGATACCCTTGCCCAGCTGGTTAGCCAAGCTTGCTTAAGGATCGGGTCGCGAGATCAATCCCCACCCGACCCTTTAATTTTTTTCTTTTTATTTTAATTCCGAAAAATGCTAGAAAAATTCCAAAAAATCTCTAATAATACCAGAAAATTATTGGGTGTTACAATCCTCTCTACCTTATAAAAAGTTCATCCTCGAACTTAGAACAGCTCTGGATACCTTTGCCTCATGCTATCTTCTGATTCCCAGGTTGCCTCTTCATACTTCTGATTCAGCCATAAAACTTTTACTAGCGGTACCACTTTGTTCCTCAGCTTCTTATCTGCTCGATCTATTATCTGAATAGGTCGACTTTCATAACTGAGATCTTCTTGAACTTGCACCATCTGTGGCTCAATCACTTGGTTGGCATCTGGGATGTGCTTCTTCAACATCGAGACATGGAACACATTGTGTATTGTTGACATCTCTGAGGGTAGCTCCAACTCATAAGCTACTTTGCCAACTCTTTTCGTCACTAGGTAGGGTCCTATGTATCGAGGACTTAGCTTGCCTTTCTTGCCAAATCTCATTACACCCTTCATAGGAGCTACTTTGAGGAAAACTGTATCCCCAACTTCAAACTCTAACGGTCTACGGCGTACATCGGCATAACTCTTCTGCCTACTCTGAGCAGTTTCTATTCTCTGGCGGATACTCCTTATAGCTTCTGTGGTATCATCTATAAGATCAGTCTGTGACCCCATTTCCTTCTTCTCACCACCTTCATACCAAGAGAGGGGAGATCTACACTTCCTACCATAAAGAGCTTCATAGGGTGCCATACCAATAGTGGCTTGGTAACTGTTGTTGTAGGCAAACTCAGCTAAACATAAATACTTGCACCAACTGCCCTTGAAGTCCAATGCATAAGCTCTGAGCATATCTTCTAGAACCTGATTCACTCTCTCTGTCTGTCCATCAGTCTGGGGATGAAAAGCTGTGCTGAATTTCAGTTTGGTGCCTAACGCTGTCTGTACGCACTCCCAAAAGTGTGAAGTGAAACGACCATCCCTATCAGAGATAATAGTCTTCGGGACTCCGTGTAGTCGGATCACTTCCTGCACATATAACTGGGCTAACTTTTCAATTGAGTAAGACACTTTGATTGCCAAGAAGTGGGCAGACTTGGTCAATCTGTCTACTATCACCCAAATAGCGTCATAGCCATTAGTTGTCTTTGGTAGACCAACTATGAAATCGATGGCTATGTCTTCCCATTTCCACTCTGGAATCTGAATGGGCTGTAGGACACCTCCTGGTCTCTGGTGTTCTGCTTTAATTCTCTGGCATGTCAGGCAGGTGCTGACATACTTAGCTATGTCTCTCTTCATCCCTGACCACCAAAATCTTCTTTTCAAATCCTGGTACATCTTAGTGGAACCAGGATGCATTGAGTAGGGAGTTCCATGGGCTTCTTCAAGAATCTTCTTTCTCAGCTCTTCATGATTGGGGACACATAAACAGTCACCATAGTAGAGTATCCCACTGTCAGATATTCTAAACTCTTTACTCTCTCCTTCTTGCATCTCTTGCTTGATCCTTTGGATATCAGAATCCTCAACTTGCTCTTTCTGTATTTCTTCAAGCAAAGTTGACTCTAGTGTCAATAGAGCTAGCTGCCCATCAATAATCTCCACTCCATAATCTACTATCTTCTTCTGTAATGGTGGTGCCAACGATGATAAGGACATCAAAGTGGCACAAGTCTTTCTACTCAGTGCATCTGCTACTCTATTCGCCTTACCAAGGTGGTAAAGAATCTCATAGTCATAGCCCTTCACTAACTCGAGCCACCTTCGCTGTCTCATATTGAGGTCTTTCTGAGTGAAGAAATATTTCAGACTCTGGTGATCTGTATAAATCTTACACTGCACTCTATACAAATAATGCCTCCATATCTTTAGAGCAAAGACTACAGCTGCCAACTCCAGATCATGAGTGGGGTAATTCTTTTCATAATCCTTGAGTTGCCTGGAAGCATAAGCTATGACTTTGCCTTCTTGCATAAGGACTGCTCCAAGTCCTAGCTTTGATGCATCACTGTATATATCAAAGCTCTTATCACCTTCGGGTACTGTAAGGATATGAGCGCTGGTCAGTCTCTTCTTTAACTCAAGGAAGCTTTGCTCACAGTCCTCAGTCCACTCATACATCTTATTCTTTCTGGTCAGGGCTGTATGTGGAGAAGCTATCTTTGAAAAGTCTCCTACAATCCTTCTGTAGTACCCTGCTAAATCCAGAAAATTTCTGATCTCACTAGCATTTGTTGGTCGACTCTAGTTACTAACTGCTTCAATCTTGGCTGGGTCTACCATAATGCCTTCTTTGGAAATGATGTGGCCAAGAAAAGTCACCTGGTCAAGCCAAAACTCACACTTTGAGAATTTGGCGTACAGCTCCCTCTGATGTAAGGTATGCAACAATATCTTCAGGTGTTCGTCATGTTCTTCCTGAGTCTTTGAATACACTAGGATATCATCAATGAAGACAATGACGAACTTGTCAAAAAAAATCCTTAAACACTCGATTTATTAGATCCATAAACGTCGCAAGGGCGTTTGTCACTCCAAAGGGCATGACCACAAACTCGTAGTGTCCATATCTTGTACTGAAAGCAGTCCTTGGCACATCACTCTCCTTCACTTTGAGTTGATGGTAACCTGATCGCATATCTATTTTGGAGAACACCGTGGCTCCCTTCAACTGATCGAATAAATCATCTATCCTTGGCAATGGATATCTGTTCTTGATGGTTACCTTATTCAAGGCTCGATAATCTATGCACATTCGCATGGATCCATCTTTCTTCTTGACGAACAACACGGGAGCTCCCCAGGGTGAATGACTAGGGCGGATGAAACCCTTGTCGAGCAGTTCTTGTAATTGTTCTTGCAGCTCTTTCAGTTCTGCTGGTGCCATGCGATAAGGTGCCTTTGAAATTGGTTTGGTTCCTGGAACCAACTCAATTTCAAATTCAATTTCTCGATTGGGAGGGAGTCCTGGTAACTCTTTAGGAAACACCTTCGGATAGTCACAGACTACCCTCACTTCCTCTTTCTTTAATCCTTCTCTTTGACTTGCATCTACTATATGAGCTAGAAAACCAAAACAGCCCTTCTCTAAAATTCTCTGAGCTTGTAAGGTAGATAAGAACCTTTTTGTCTTTCTCTTTGGGTCTCCAATAAACTCGAATGGAGGTTCTGCTTCTGGTGTGAACTTGACTTTTCTCTTGCGGCAGTCTATAGAGGCATTGTACTTACTCAAGAAGTTCATCCCTAAAATGACATCGTAATCCTTCATCTCAAGGACTACCAAGTCACTGTAGAGCTCTCGGTTGGAAATCCAGATTGGTACTGCCCTTAGCCTCTCAGTAGAGACCATTACTTCCCCCGACGGTAAAGTTGTTAAGAACTTCATCGTTCAATATTTCTGGTGGCCTTTATATTGTTTAAGTAGTGCTCGATGATCAAAGCACTACTTATCAGTTCTTCGGAGGTTTGCGGCCTCTTAACACCGCTAGCCCCATTTAACGCTATCTCAGGCCTTAACATCTTGAGCATTAGCCTGACTATCTCTTTTTCTGTGCTAACTAGCTCTGGGCCCAGACGAGCTAACCGATTAAACTTCTTCACTGCTTCATCCACGGATAAGTCTCCTTGTCTGAACTCCGTGAATTCGTCGTAATGCTTGTTGGTTACTCGCATGTGAAACTATTCTTCGAAGAACTCAGTCTCGAAGTCGGCCCATGTCATCTAACTGATATTTCTCTTGGCCTTGACTCTCTCCCACCACATTCTAGCATCTCCCGTAAGTCAGAAAGATGCACACTTTATCTTCTCTACCTCATGCCAGTCCAGTAGCCCTACTATTCTTTCCAACGTTTTGAACCATGCTTAAGCATCCCATGGTTTGCTTGTGCCTGGGAAGTTCCCTGGCTTCAGTTTCTTCTACTGAATGAGGTACGCTTCTTGCCTTACCCCCTTTGCCGGGACTATAGATGTAACCGATGGATCGTCGGTCACAACTGGTGCCACTACATTCTCCACCAGCGGGGTAATGGGAGCGGCCTACTGGTTAGCCATCATGGTGGCAATAACTTGCTGTTGCTCTACTAATGTCTCTATAACTGCGTCATCACCTCTAAGAGAGTTGGTGGTGGTACTGACTCTTTCTCTTGCCCTCTAGAAGCTCGCTCCTCATTTTGGGTCTTTCTAGGATGTCCTCTTGGCATTCTCTTACTCTAGATCATAAATAGACTATGTTGCCTCTTGCCCTCTAGGAGCTCACTCCTCATTTTGGCCTTTCCAGGACATACTCTTGGCATTCTCTTATTCTATATCTTAAAGAGGGTAATAACATTACTTCGATAAAGACCTTTCATCAATAAGGACATTTTATTACCTCACTATCATCCTACTCATATCATCATATTATCATCATACTTATCATCATACTATCATCATACTTATATTAGATAGCATATACTGATCATGCACATAATAACATATAATAATACTAACATACTTCCTTATCATCATGCACTTACTGATACTAGCAGTCAATAATGAAAAGTATACAAAACTACAACATATGAACTTCTTACTTGGCAGGCGGCAGGATTGATGCTTGATGTCAGTGTGGCGGAAGGGTGGAAACTTTGCTATGATACCACTCTGTGACGACCCGCCTTAACTTCTCTCCCTTAAAGGGAGCGCCACTTTTACATAACCTTAACTTTACCTTATTCTTAGCCTTAGGTTATAACTACTTGACTCCCCTTAACTTGCTCTGATTTTTTTTTCCTTTTAAAAAAAACTTCCATTTTATTTGCATTGCAAGGATTTGACCCCTAGACCTCTTAGTTGTAAAACTAAAACACTAACCAGCTGCTCTATACCATTTTCTTTTCAATGGTACCAGTCGACTGCTATATAGCCAGTCGACTGGTATCGGCCACAGAAACTTTCCGTGCCCGGCACCAGTCGACTGGCCTAATGGCAGTCGACTGGTGCACCGAACAGAAGGTTCTGTTCGATATCGCAATCGACTGGTTCTTGGCACGCCTGAAACCTGCATTTACAGACCTGAAAACCATTTCCAAAGCTTTACAATTCATATACTTTAAAGTATATAGATAAATAACTCCAAATCTATACTCTACACTAGTTTTATAAACATTTTAGTAACCCAAAACAACCTCATAAACTTGCAATTAGGATCTTTGCGGAAGTAAATAAGCTATCAAAATATATGAACTCTAGACTAGAGTTTGTACCCAACTTTGTATCAATGCAAGGTTTAAACAAAGTCATTCATTCTACCAATTCAAAACACCAAAACACATGTTCTATAAGACTTAACCCGACGATCTCTTCCATGGTTCCGCCGCCACTGAACATCAATGCAAGTCCCGTTCGCCTCCATAGCTTATGCTTTTTCTTTACCTTTATCTGCAATAGGAGGAAATGCAACTAATAAGCAAAATGCTTAGTAAGTAAATCCTAAACTCACAAATCCATGCTATCAACAATAAACATGTTCATTTCAAAAATGCTTACTTCCAAAATACATGCACATGGGAAAACTTTCATATTCTTATCATGCTCAATCATGTTGAAAACATTACTCGCATAAAACATTTGTAACCTTAACATGCTCATACATTAAAACACTAACCTCCTTACTCTTACTCCTTATCATGCTTGCAAAGTATCAATGTGAACTTATTGAAATAAAGACATGTACTCAAAGCTAAAACACTTGTAAATACTTATATACTTGAAAATAATATTCAACATTCTTTAGGCCTTGACATTGTACCATGGTATCAATGTACCAATTGCGCGCTTCTCTAATAGGTTGTGGGGTAGCTAGCCACCACACCCTATTAGAGCTTCTTTCTATCTTTCGATGGGCCTTCTATTTGCCCGGTACATGTCACTTTCTGAAAATAAAATACTTTCTTACTTACCGTACTTATACTTATCAACTATCTTACTTTTGCATAAATTTTGCACTTAAAACCCTTTGCCTTTCTTACTTGGGACTTTCATCGAGCACCTTGCGTGCCCTTAATCCCAACCTCATTTTTGGGACTCTTCACAAATTAAATCTTATCATGCTTAGCTTACATACACCAAATCTAAACCAATTAAATTTCTATCATGAAAACATGCATCTTTAAGAACTTAAAACACACGCTAACCATAATCTTAATGCATGCATCATAAAACATGATTCTACAACAAGATCTTACATACGAAAACTACTCCTATTGCAGGTGAGTGATCTACTTACCCTTATCTTGAAGAAAACTCACTAAATCGAGGTATAAACCTAGCGTAGAACTCCTCTCTTATTCCTTGTGAGAAACCTCCACTCTTTGGCCCTAGGGAGAAACCCTAGATTCTTTCTACTCAAGGGGAAAGAGAAGAAGAACTCCTTGGCTTCGTCTATTTTCGCAGCCCCTCTCTCACCCTCTTCTCGCACGCAGCCGCCAACGAGCCCTAATCCCCCTTACGTGACTTAAGCGGGGTTAATATATCTCTTAATGAAAAGGCCCATCTACCCTATAACATTATTTCTCTCCATCCGTTTTTGTGCTTGATACCCTTTCCCAGCTGGTTAGCCAAGCTTGCTTAAGGATTTGCTTCTCGCGTGGTCACGAGATCAATCCCCACCCGACCCTTTAATTTTTTTTCTTTTTATTTTAATTCCGAAAAATACTAGAAAAATTCTGAAAAATCACTTGGTTGGCATCTGGGATATGCTTCTTTAGCATTGAGACATGAAACACATTGTGTATTGCTGACATCTCTGGAGGTAGCTCCAACTCATAAGCTACTTTGCCAACTCTTTTCGTCACTAGGTAGGGTCCTATGTATCGAGGACTTAGCTTGCTTTTCTTACCGAATCTCATTACACCCTTCATAGGAGCTACTTTGAGGAAAACTATATCCCCAACTTCAAACTCTAACGGTCTATGGCGTACATCGGCATAACTCTTCTGCCTACTCTGAGCAGCTTCTATTCTCTGGCGGATGCTCTTTATAGCTTCTGTGGTATCATCTATAAGGTCAGTCTGAGACCCCATTTCTTTCTTCTCACTACCTTCATACCAACAGAGGGGAGATCTACACTTCCTACCATAAAGAGCTTCATAGGGTGCATACCAATAGTGGCTTGGTAACTGTTGTTGTAGGCAAACTCAGCTAAACATAAATATTTGCACCAACTGCCTTTAAAATCTAATGCACAAGCTCTGAGCATATCTTCTAGAACTTGATTCACTCTCTCTATCTGTCCATCAGTCTGGGGATGAAAAGCTATGCTGAATTTCAGTTTGGTGCCTAACGCTGTCTGTACGCACTCCGAAAAGTGTGAAGTGAAACGACTATCCCTATCAGAGATAATGGTCTTCGGGACTCCGTGTAGTCGGATCACTTCCTGCACATATAACTGGGCTAACTTTTCAATTGAGTAAGACACTCTGATTGCCAAGAAGTAGGCAGACTTGGTCAATCTGTCTACTATCACCCAAATAGCGTCATAGCCATTAGTTGTCTTTGGTAGACCAACTATGAAATCCATGGCTATGTCTTCCCATTTCCACTCTGGAATCTGAATGGGCTGTAGGACACCTCCTGGTCTCTGGTGTTCTGCTTTAACTCTTTGACATGTCAGGCAGGTGCTGACATACTTAGCTATGTCTCTCTTCATCCCTGACCACCAAAATCTTCTTTTCAAATCCTGGTACATCTTAGTGGAACCAGGATGCATTGAGTAGGGAGTTCCATGGGCTTTTTCAAGAATCTTCTTTCTTAGCTCTTCATGATTGGGGACACATAAACGGTCATCATAGTAGAGTATCCCACTGTCAGATACTCTAAACTCTTTACTCTCTCCTTCTTGCATCTCTTGTTTGATCCTTTGGATATCAGAATCCTCAACTTGCTCTTTCTGTATTTCTTCAAGCAAAGTTGACTCTAGTGTCAATAGAGCTAGCTGCCCATCAATAATCTCCACTCCATAATCTACAATCTCCTTCTGTAAGGGTGGTGCCAACGATGATAAGGACATCAACATGGCACAAGTCTTTCTACTCAGTGCATCTGCTACTCTATTGGCCTTACCAGGGTGGTACAGAATCTCACAGTCATAGTCCTTCACTAACTCGAGCCACCTTCGCTGTCTCATATTGAGGTCTTTCTGAGTGAAGAAATATTTCAGACTCTGGTGATCTGTATAAATCTTACACTGCACTCCATACAAATAATGTCTCCATATTTTTAGAGCGAAGACTACAGCTGCCAACTCCAGATCATGAGTGGGGTAATTCTTTTCATAATCCTTGAGTTGCCTGGAAGCATAAGCTATGACTTTGCCTTCTTGCATAAGTACGGCTCCAAGTCCTAACTTTGATGCATCACTGTATATATCAAAGCTCTTATCACCTTCGGGTACTGTATGAATAGGAGTGCTTGTCAGTCTCTTCTTCAACTCAAGAAAATTCTGCTCACAGTCTTCAGTCCACTCATACTTCTTATTCTTTCTGGTAAGGGCTGTAAGTGGAGAAGCTATCTTTGAAAAGTCCTCTACAAACCTTCTGTAGTACCCTGCTAAACCCAGAAAACTTCTGATCTCACTAGCATTCGTTGGTCGACTCCAGTTACTAACTGCTTCAATCTTGGCTGGGTCTACCATAATGCCTTCTTTGGAAATGATGTGGCCTAGGAATGCCACCTAGTCAAGCCAAAACTCACACTTTGAGAATTTGGCATATAGCTCCCTCTGGTGTAAGGTCTGCAACACTATCTTCAGGTGTTCTTCATGTTCTTCCTGAGTCTTTGAATACACTAGGATATCATCAATGAAGACAATAACGAACTTGTCAAGAAAGTCCTTGAACACTCTATTCATTAGATCCATAAACGTCGCAGGGGCGTTTGTCACTCCAAAGGGCATGACCACAAACTCGTAGTGCCCATATCTTGTACTGAAAGCAGTCCTTGGCACATCACTCTCCTTCACTTTGAGTTGATGGTAACCTGATCGCAGATCTATTTTGGAGAACACCGTGGCTCCCTTCAACTGATCGAATAAATCATCTATCCTTGGCAAGGGATATCTGTTCTTGATGGTTACCTTATTCAAAGGCTCGATAATCTATGCACATTCGCATGGATCCATCTTTCTTCTTAACGAACAACACAGGAGCTCCCCAGGGTGAATGACTAGGGCGGATGAAACCCTTGTCGAGCAGCTCTTGTAACTGTTCTTGCAGCTCTTTCAGTTCTGCTGGTGCCATGCGATAAGGTGCCTTTGAAATTGGGTTGGTTCCTAGAACCAACTCAATTTCAAATTCAATTTCTTGATTGGGAGGGAGTCCTGGTAACTCTTCAGGAAACACCTCCGGATAGTCACAGACTACCCCTACCTCTTTTTACTTTAACTCTTCTCTTTGCCTTGCATCTACTATATGCGCTAATAACCAGAACATCCATTATCTAACATTCTCTGAGCTTGTAAGGTAGATAAGAACCTTTTTGTCTTTCTCTTTAGGTCTCCAATAAACTCAAATGGAGGTTCTGCTTCTGGAGTGAACTTGACTTTTCTTTTGCGGCATTCATTAGAGGCACTATACTTGCTCAAGAAATCCATCCCTAAAATGATCGAAATCCTTTATCTCAAGGACTACTAAGTCACTGTAGAGCTCTCGGTTGGAAATCCAGATTGGTACTGCCCTCAGCCTCTCAGTAGAGGCCATTACTTCCCCCGACGGTAAAGTTGTTAAGAACTTCATCGTTCAATATTTCTGGTGGCCTTTATACTATTTAAGTAGTGCTTGGTGATCAAGGTACTACTTATCAGTTCTTCGGTGGTTTGCGGCCTCTTAACACCGCTAGCCCCATTTAACGCTATCTCAGGCCTTAACATCTTGAGCATTAGCCTGACTATCTCTTTTTCTGTGCTAACTAGCTCTGGGCACAGACGAGCTAACCGATTAAACTTCTTCACTGCTTCATCCACGGATAAGTCTCCTTGTCTGAACTCCGTAAATTCGTCGTAATGCTTGTTGGTTACTCGCATGTGAAACTATTCTTCGAAGAACTCAGTCTCGAAGTTGGCCCATGTCATCTAGCTGATATTTCTCTTGGCTTAACATTCTCCCACCACATCCTAGCATCTCCTGTAAGTCAGAAAGATGCACACTTTATCTTCTCTACCTCATGCCAGTCCAGTAGCCCTACTATTCTTTCCAATGTTTTGAACCATGCTTAAGCATCCCATGGTTTGCTTGTGCCTGGGAAGTTCCCTGGCTTCAGTTTCTTCTACTGAATGAGGTACGCTTCTTGCCTCACCCCCCCCCTTGCCGGCATTACAGAAGTAACCGATGGGTCTTTGGTCACAACTGGTGCCACTACATTCTCCACCTGTGGGGTAATGGGAGCGGCCTACTGGTTAGTCATCATGGTGGCAATAACTTGCTGCTATTCTATTACTTACCTTTGTAACCGAGCCACCACCTCTAAAAGATTTGGTGGTGGTACTGACTTTGTTGCCTCTTGCCCTTTAGGAGCTCGCTCCTCATTTTGGGCCTTTCTAGGACGTCCTCTTGACATTCTCTTACTCTATATCATAAAAAGACTATGTTGCCTCTTGCCCTCTAGGAGCTTGCTCCTCATTTCGGACAATTCTAGGACGTCCTCTTGCCATTCTCTTACTCTATAGTGTAAAGAAAATAAAAACTCATTATCTCTTACTAACTTACTTCATTATCTCCATGCACATATTAGCATATAATAATACTAACATACTTCCTTATCATCATGTACTTACTGATACTAGCAGTCAATAATGAAAAGCACACAAAACTACAACATATGAACTTCTTACTTGGCAGGCGGCAGGATTGATGCTTGATGTCAGTGTAGCGGAAGGGTGGAAACTTTGCTTTGATACCACTCTGTGACGACCCACATTAACCTTAACTTCTCTCCCTTAAAGCGGACGTCACTTTTACATAACCTTAACTTTACCTTATTCTTAGCCTTAGGTTACAACTACTTGACTTCCCTTAACTTGCTCTGATTTTTTTTTCTTTTAAAAAAAACTTTCATTTTATTTGCTTTGCAAGGATTTGACCCCTAGACCTCTTAGTTGTAAAACTAAAGCACTAACCATCTGCCCTACAACACTTTCTTTTCAATGGTACCAGTCGACTGATAGATAGCCAGTCGACTGGTATCGGCAACAGAAACTTTCTGTGCCCGACACCAGTCGACTGGCCTCATGGCAGTCGACTGGTGCATCGAACAGAAGGTTCTGTTCAATATCGCAGTCGACTGGTTCTGAACCAGTCGACTGGCACGCCTGAAAAACCTGCATTTCAGATCTGAAAACTATTTCCAAAGATCCACAAATCATATACTTTCAAGACATACAATGAAACAACTCCAAATCTAAATTCCGTACTAGTTTTATAAGCATCTTAACAACTCAAAACGAATCCAATAACTTGAAATTAGGATTTCTATGAAATTTAACAAACTTATCAAAACACATGCAATCTCTACTAACTTTGTACCCAACTTTGACTCCATGTAAAGTTTAAATAAGGTGATCACATCCTACCAATCCAAAACATCAACCATGAGTTTCTATAAATCAAAATGCCTCTAAGACTTATCCCAAAGATCTCTTCCATGGCTCCGCCGCCACTGAACATCAATGCAAGTCCCGTTCGCCTCCATAGCTTATGCTTTTTCTTTACCTTTATCTGCAATAGAAGGAAATGCAACTAATAAGTGAATTGCTTAGTAAGTAAATCCTAACTCACAAATCCATACGATAAATGATAAACATGCTCTTTTCAAAGAATGTTTGCTTCAAAATACATGCACTTGGAAATATTTGCACATAGGAACTTTCATACACTTATCATGCTCAATCATGCTTGAAAATATTTACTAGCATCAAAACACTTGCAAACTTAACATGCTCATGATTTCTTTTGAAACTTGCTACTTATGCATTTCCATACTTTAAACCACTAACTTCCTTGCTCCTGCTCTTTAACATGCTTGTTACATAACAATGTTAACATACATAGCAAAACATATGCTTAAACTGAAAATACTTACATATACTCATATACGTCAAAATAATAATCAACTTTCTCAGGCCTTGATACTGTACCATGGTATCAATGTACCAATGCGCGCATCCCTAATAGGTTTCGGGGTAGCTAGCTACCGCACTCTATTAGAGCTTCTTTCTAACTTTCTGTGGGCCTCTCTTTTGCCCGGTACATGTCACTTTACAAAAGTAAAATATTTTCTTACTCATAAAGCTTATAATTATCAAGCTATCTTTCTTTTTGCATAACTTTTTGCACTACAAAACTTTACCTTTCTTACTTGGAACTTTCATCAAGCACCTTGTGTGCCCTTAACCCAAAACTCATTTTTGGGACTTTTCAAGAACTTGGTCTTATCATGCTTAGGTCACACATACAAACCTATTCAAATTCAAGTTCTATGATAAAAACATGTATTCTTTAGAAACTTAAATCACACAATAAAACAACATTCCCAAAGCATGCGCTTAGATCACAAAATCATGGTTCTACAACGAGAAACTACATACGAAACTACTTCTATTGCAGGTGAGTGATTTACTTACCCTTTCCTTGAAGAAAACTCACTAAGTATCTCGAAAATCCTAGCGTAGGGCTCCTCTTCTCTTCCCTTGCGAGAAAACTTCACTCCTTGGCCCTAAGGAAGGAGCCCTAGGTTCTCTACTTCAAGAGGAAGAAGGAGGAGGAAGAAAACTCCCCCTTTTTCCCTGTTTTCGCAGCCTCCTCACCTCTGCTCGCGCGACCTCCCGAAACCCTAAAAGGGGTCTTAACACAACTTAAGTGGAAGTTTAAATACCTCTTCATGAAAAAGCCTAACTTACCTATAACATTATTTTGATCCTTTCTTTTTTGTGCTTGATACCCTTGCCCTTCTGGTTATCCGGATGCCCTTAAGGGCTTGCTTTGCCCTGTGGTCGCGAGATCAAACCCCGCCCGACCCCTTATTTTTTTTCTTTTTATTTTAATCCGAAAAAATGCTATAAAATTCAGAAAAATTCCTAATATTTCACGAAAATTATTGGGTGTTACAAAGGCTTCGGCCAAAGAAGACTTCTATGCCTTGCCACGGCCTAGAAACTAATTATGGAAGTATACTTTTAAACTGCTTCTTGTCAAACCTGAATCTAACAAAAGGTCAGATTAACTTTTATAAATCAAACTCAAACTTATCTCACACAAATCATAGGATCCCTTTGATTGACAACTTAGATCAAGTGAGATGAATAAGGACAACTATACTCAAACCTCAAAATTCAAATTAACAAATTCAAAATTCAAAATTCAAATTCAAAATTCAATTTAACAAATTCAAAATTTGAAATTCAAATTAACAAATTCAAAATTCAAATTAACGAATTCAAAATTCAAAATTCAAATTAACAAAATCAAAATTCAAAATTCAAATTAACAAATTCAATTTAACAAATTCAAAATTCAAAATAATGAATTCAAAATTCAAATTAACAAGTTTAAAATTCAAAATTCAAATTAACAAATTCAAAATTCAAATTAACGAATTCAAAATTCAAAATTCAAATTAACAAATTCAATTTAACAAATTCAAAATTCAAAATTCAAATTAACAAATTCAAAATTAAAATTAATGAATTCAAAATTTAAAATTCAAAATAATGAATTCAAAATTCAAAATTCAAATTAACAAGTTCAAAATTTAAAATCAAATTAACCAATTCAAATTTAAAATTCAGAATCTTAAATTTTCTAAAATTTCTTAATGTTTCTCGAAATTCAAAACTCTTAAGTTTTTTTTCATATTTTTTAAGTTGTTCAAAATTTAAATTTTAAATTCCTTAAATCTTTTAAATTCCTTAACTTTTTCAAAACTTCAAGTCTTCAATTTCTTAAGGTTTTTCAAAATTCAAATTCTCCTAAGCTTTTTTAATTCAAATTTTTAAACTTCTTAAGTTTTTTTGGTGTTCAAATTTCTTAAGTTTCTTTAAATCATTCCTTTAACTCATTAAAAAACTTAAACTATATTCTAAAAATTTCCTACTTAACTGTAGAAAATCAAGTGGATTATCGACAGTGGGTGCTCCAGACATATGACTGGGAATCCCACCAAGTTTATAAAACTCAAGTACAAAAGTCTAGGGACAGTTGCGTTTGGAAACAACGGTAAACTTAAGGTAATTGGCCTAGGTAACATTGAACTTGAGTTTGATTTTATAATTAAAAATGTCTTACTTGTTGAAAACTTTTACTTCAATTTACTAAGTATCAGCCAATTGTGTGACACTGGGTATAAGGTTAGGTTCTTGTCCAATGAATGTATGATCAAACACACTGACAACCCAAACATCACACTTAGAGGACATAGACGTAATAACATCTATGAAATTAGGTTAACCCGTCCCCTAGCAAATTGTCTTTTAACACATAAGGATGAGACTTGGCTATGGCATAGGAGACTTTCACACACTCACTTCAGAAAATTACCTAAACTAAATGGTTTAGTTAGAGGCCTACCAAAGTTACCTAACTTTGAGAAAACCTTATGTAATTCTTGTCAACAAGGGAAACAAACTAGATCAACTCACAAACCAACTAATCAAAGTCAAACTAAATCAATTCTTGAATTAATTCACCTAGACCTTGTAACGCCCGCACTTAAATCTACTCTCGGGGCGGGGTTACGTGCAATCAATCATATAATTATTTTTTTTCATAACATAAAATAAAATAAAAACACAAGGGCAAGGACTAAGTACTGAGCATGCTTGTTTAAAACTACCAAGTGATATTTACAAGTGCTAAGCATATTAGTCAGTGCATGCCAATCAGATATTATGCTTTAATGATTAGAACATGGTAGGTTCACAAGTAGTTCAACTCAACATATAAGAGTAATCCAAGTGTAATTTCTAATATTCAAAAGTACCAACTCTAATCACTAGCATTTATTATTGAAGAAAACATTATCATAGGCATAGTAATGTAGATATAAAAATCTTTCTTTCCCGAGCCACCACCCCACACATCTTCAGCCCTCCTGCCTCTTCCTTTAGTTTAAGTGTCCCTTACCCTTATCTGCAGCATAAGACAACACATAAAATAGTAAGCACAAATGCTTAGTAAGGATCCTGTCCTACTCGCAAAATCCATACGAAAGAATACAGCATGTACACATAATGAATCATAAGCATGAGTTTATCATAGCATACTAAATATCAAAGTTTCTAAGCAAGCAGTATGAACTATCTTAAGCATACCCTTCACATATAATAAATGTTTTCAAAATAATTCCATAAAGGTATTACTTAAAAATAATACTTCAACATCATATAGGGCCCAGTTGTGTACCACATTAAGCGGGTTCCCTAATGAATTGGGGTAGCGAGCCACCAATCTCATTATAGCAGGACCCTTCCGTCCTACCGGAGCCATGACCGTAAGTTAACATGCACCCCGGATTTGTTTAACGACCCCCTTCCAAGTCGGGTACCACAACTTACAAAGTAAAATACTTATCATGTCTTTACATATATGCTAAGGAGTACTCCAAATATCACTCTCAAGGGACACACCACTCTTCAAGGGTGCTCATAATCCCATAGGGACACACCATACAACATAAGAGGTGCTCTTGATCCCATACTTAGTGGAGTATCCTTTCAAACATTTTAACATACACATCACATGAAATCTCATAAGGGTGCCCCATGGGCTATAAGACATGCTCATACATACATCATATTTCAACCACTTAAACATACTTTATATATGACAAGATTGGTCACATAAATCATACTCATATCATAGGAAGTGGTAGCATGCTTCATGGATTAAATTCATTCTTCCTAACCCTAAACTAGGGTTTGGCCGAAATTCATAAGGTAAAGATAGGTTAGGTTTTTGACATCAAACATTCCATACAAGCACCACATATATATATATCATGTATCATACTAAACATAGCATACATCATGGGGTAATCAACCTTCACAACCCTAATATTCCTTGCCTTGGCCGAAAGTCATGCTAGGGAAAAATTAAGATTTCCAATCAAACATTCCATTTAAACATCACATGCATATACATATCATCATCCCAAACATAAGCATATCTCATAGGGTACATCCCATACAAGCATCACATATATATATATCATGTATCATACTAAGCATAGCATACATCATGGGGTAATCAACCTTCACTAGCCCTACATTTCATGCCTTGGCCGAAAGTTACCTACTAGGGCAAGTTAAGTTTTTCCAATCAAACATCCCATTTGAACATCACATGCATATACATATCATCATCCCAAACATAAGCATATCTCATAGGGTAGTTTAACCTTCACAAACCCTAACCTATTCATGTTGGCCGAATGGTGTAGGGTAGGGGGATTAGGGTTTTTGAAATCAAACCTTCACACAAATACCTCACCTACATATCATGCAACATTATTAAGCATGGATTACATCATAGGATAATCATGCACCCTAAACCCTAATTCTTCTAGGGTTGGCCGAAAGTGTAGGGTAGGGGAAACTAGGGTTCTTGAAATCAAACATTCACACAAACATTTACACAAACACTTTGTCTACACTACTAAGCATGGATACATCATAGGAAATCATACAATCCTAAACCCTAGTTTTTCCATCCATGGCCGAAACCTTGTAGGGTGTTCAACCCTAATTTTTGTCATCACAACATGTAAGGAAAACAACATATAAGTATACCCTAAGTTCCAAGGGGTTTCCTTATGCATCAAGGAGTAACCAAGGCTTTCCCCTAAGGGGTGACCGAAACCTACATAAGGGCAAAACCTTAGGGTTTTGTTCATAACATTTTGAAGGGAAACAACATATACATATACCCTAAGTTCCAAGGGGTCTTCTCATGCATCAAGGAGTAGCCAAGACCTCCTCCTTGGGGTTGGCCGAAACTCTCACAAGGGATACACCCATTTTCGAAAAACAAGAGAACAAAGAATCATGTAACAACAATTACACTGCAGGCGAGGGGATACTTACATCCTTTCGCTTGAATTTCACCTTCTCTAAATCTTTAGGGTACCCTTGGTTGAAGGAAGGGTGAGAGTTTCCTTTACTAGAACTTCTCTAGAACTCTTGGCCCTAGTAGAGGGCAAGATCCTTGGATGGATCTTCTTCGTTCCAATTCCCTAGGGTTAGAACCCTAGGGTGTATTTCGAAAATTGAAAAGGGAGAAGAGGGACTCTAGGTTTCGGAAATTGGAGTGGGGAAGAAGAAGAAGAAATGAAACTTCCTTCCCCCTCTCTTATTTATACTCTTCTCATGAAGGGACATGTCTCTTCACTTCCCTAGCTTTAACTAGCACGTTTCTCATTCTCTCGACATGAAATACTCCTTGGTGCAATGGTTAAGACATGGTTAGTGCAACTAGGAGGTTCAAGGTTCGATCCTTGCTTTCTCCTTTCTACACTTTCTTTTTATCACATTTTGTACTAATCCATATCAAAGCCCATTAAGCCAAGCCCATCATGACATTTCATAATAATGTTTCATGAATTCTTCATATTTCATATGGGAAAATTTTGGGGTGTTACAATCCCCCATACCTTATAAAAAGTTTGTCCCGAACCTAAAGCAGTTCCGGATACTTTAATCGCATTGCCTCCTCTCGTTCCCAGGTGACTTCCTCGAATTGCTCGTTCCGCCACAGAACCTTTACTAAGGGCACTTCCTTCTTCCTTAGCTTTTTGACTTCCCGATCTAGGATCTGAATAGGTCGGCGTTCGAAACTTAGGTTCTCTTGGTCTTGTACGGGTTGGGGCTCTATCATTTGCTTCACATCAGAGGTACATTTCCTGAGCATTGATATATGGAAGACATTGTGGATAGCTGACATTTCTGGCGATAGTTCCAGTTCATAGGCCACTTTGCCTACCCGTCTCAGGATCTGATACGGTCCCACATATCTCAGACTCAGCTTCCCTCTCTTCCCGAATCTCATCACCCCTTTCATAGGGGCTACTTTATTGAATACTGAATCCCCAACCTCAAACTCTAGTGGTCTGCGTCGCTTATCAGCGTAGCTTTTCTGCCGGCTCTGAGCAGTCTCTATCCTCTGGCGGATATTCTTGATAGCCTGAGTGGTTTCATCTATAATATCAGTCTGAAGCCCCATCTCCTTCTTTTCACCACTCTCCAGCCAGCATATAGGAGATCGGCATTTCCTTCCGTATAGCGCTTCATACGGTGCCATCCCGATAGTAGCCTGATAACTGTTGTTATAAGCAAATTCTGCCAGGCTCAGGTATCAACACCAGCTTCCCTTGAAGTCCAAGGCATAAGCTCGTAACATATCCTCTAATATTTGATTCACTCTTTCAGTTTGCCCGTCAGTCTGGGGGTGAAAGGCCGTACTGAATTTCAGCTTCATGCCAAGAGCCTTCTGCACGTGTTCCCAAAAATCTGAAGTAAATCGACCATCCCGATCAGAGATAATGGTCTTGGGAACCCTGTGTAGTCGGACAATTTCCTTGACATACAGTTGAGCCA
This sequence comes from Boesenbergia rotunda, assembly GCA_024364735.1. Taxonomy (NCBI): domain Eukaryota; kingdom Viridiplantae; phylum Streptophyta; class Magnoliopsida; order Zingiberales; family Zingiberaceae; genus Boesenbergia; species Boesenbergia rotunda. The sequence continues at coordinate 319,461 of JAGFNQ010000144.1, read as the reverse complement.
ACTGCTCTACTGAGTGGGTCATCCTGATGCCAGAAAATGGGCAGACTTGGTTAGCCTGTCCACAATAACCCATATACCATCATATCCGTTCGTTGTTCTAGGCAGCCCTGATATGAAATCCATAAAGATGTCTTCCCATTTCCACTCGGGGATCGGCAGAGATTGCAGAACTCCTCCAGGCCTCTGGTGTTCTGCTTTGACCCTCTGGCAGGTCAAACACATACCGATATAGTGGGCTACATCTCGCTTCATACCGGACCACCACAACTTGCTCTTCAGATCTTGATACATCTTGGTAGACCCAGGATGCATTGCATAAGGCATTCCATGAACTTCCTCAAGGATTCTTGTCCGTAAATCGGAGTCGTCGGGAATACATAATCGATTCCGAAGATATAAAACTCCGCTGTCCGAAATCCGAAATCCATCGTCCTTGCCTTCGAGAACCTCTTGCTTGATTCTCTGAAGACTCGGATCATGATTCTGCTTTTCCAGAATATCGTCGAATAATGTCGGTGATAGTGTCATAAATGGCTTCCTGGTATAATTATACACATACATCATAATGATGTACCTATCATGATTATGGGTAACCCAACTCATATTATGCTTCCGAAATATTCGTTCTTATTTGTCGCATGATTAATATAGGGTAAATGAGATCTTATTTATTATATCACCAAAAATTTATTTTATCCCGTCTTATAAGTCTACATACAAATCTAGTCTAACTCAGTGAGCAAGATGGTTGCAATCCGAGAGAATCCCTCTACGAATTTTCTGTAATAGCCTGCTAGCCTGAGGAAACTTCTGATTTCGCTGGCATTCTTGGGTCTGGTCCAGTTACTCACAGCTTCAATTTTAGTCGGGTCCACCATTACTCCTTCCTTGGAGATAACATGTCCCAAGAATGATACTTGATCGAGCCAGAACTCGCATTTGGAAAATTTAGCATACAGTTGTTCCTTCTGAAAAATCTGTAGTGCTCTACTCAGGTGTTCAGCATGTTCTTCTGGAGTCCTCGAATATATAAGGATATCGTCGATAAAGACGATCACAAATCTGTCGAGGAATGCCGAGAATACCCGATTCATTAAGTCCATAAACATAGTTGGAGCATTGGTAACTCCAAATGGCATAACTACGAACTCATAATGTCCGTATCTGGTTCGGAAAGCCGTCTTCGGTATATCCTCCTTTTTCACCCTGACTTGGTGGTAACCAGACCTCAGGTCAATTTTAGAGAAAACCATGACTCCCTTCAGTTGATCGAACAGGTCATCTATCCTGGGTAGAGGGTACCTGTTCTTGACAGTCACGTTGTTCAGTGCTCGATAGTCGATACACATTCGCATCGACCCATCCTTCTTTTTCACGAATAGTACGGGAGCTCCCCAGGGAGAATGACTAGGGCGGATGAGTCCCTTGTCAAGCAGCTCCTGTAACTGTCCCTGTCATTCTTTTAATTCCATCGGCGCCATACGGTACGGTGCTTTAGAAATGGGGTTAGTACCAGGAATCAATTCAATTGCAAATTCTATATCTCTTTCAGGTGCTAACCCTGGTAATTCATCGGGAAATACCTCTGGGTAATTGCATACGACTTTGACGTCTTCTAGCTTCGGGCCCTCAGTAGGACTGGTATCAACCACATGAGCTAGAAACCCAGAGCATCCATTTTCTAACATCTTTCTTGCATTCAGAGCCGATAAGAATTTGCTTGTCCTCTTCTTCGGCTCTCCGATGAATTCAAATTGAATTCCTGCCTCAGGTCGGAAGGTAACCTTTCGTTTACGGCACTCGATAGAGGCGCCGTATTTGTTCAAGAAATCCATGCCCAATATCACATCATAATCTGGCATTTCAAGCACTATCAGGTCGCAGTAAAGTTCCCTATCTGTGATTCTGATCAGTGCGGCGCGTAGCATTTGGGTAGAGGGCATCACCTCACCCTAGTGATTAAAATATGTAACCACCTTCCTATCCCAAATTCTAAATTATTAATTAATATAAGAGAAATATCGTTCATGTTCACATATCTTACAATTTACTTGTCATTATCTATCATGCAGGTGATAAATAAACTAATATAAGAATTAACACTACATTCACTTGTTATGCAAGCATAAATCATCTCTATATAATCATTATTGTACATGAAACAAAGTAAAGCGAGGTTAGGATCTCTTACTTGGAAGCGGCAGGATGAAGCTTGATGTGTGTGTAGTGGAGGGGAAACCTACTCTGATACCAACCTGTAACGCCCGCCCTTATATCTACTCTCGGGTCGGGGTTACGTACAATCAATCATATAATTATTTTTTTTCATAACATAAAATAAAATAAAAACACAAGGGCAAGGACTAAGTACTGAGTATGCTTGTTTAAAACTACCAAGTGATATTTACAAGTGCTAAGCATATTAGTCAGTGCATGCCAATCAGATATCATGCTTTAATGATTAGAACATGGTAGGTTCACAAGTAGTTCAACTCAACATATAAGAGTAATCCAAGTGTAATTTCTAATATTCAAAAGTACCAACTCTTCACTAGCATTTATTATTGAAGAAAACATTATCATAGGCATAGTAATGTAGATATAAAAATCTTTCTTTCCCGAGCCACCACCCCACACATCTTCAGCCCTCCTGCCTCTTCCTTTAGTTTAAGTGTCCCTTACCCTTATCTGCAGCATAAGACAACACATAAACTAGTAAGCACAAATGCTTAGTAAGGATCCTGTCCTACTCGCAAAATCCATACGAAAGAATACAGCATGTACACATAATGAATCATAAGCATGAGTTTATCATAGCATACTAAATATCAAAGTTTCTAAGCAAGCAGTATGAACTATCTTAAGCATACCCTTCGCATATAATAAATGTTTTCAAAACAATTCCATAAAGGTATTACTTAAAAATAATACTTCAACATCATATAGGGCCCAGTTGTGTACCACATTAAGCGCGTTCCCTAATGAATTGGGGTAGCGAGCCACCAATCTCATTATAGCAGGACCCTTCCGTCCTACCGGAGCCATGACCTTAAGTTAACATGCACCCCGGATTTGTTTAACGACCCCCTTCCGAGTCGGGTACCACAACTTACAAAGTAAAATACTTATCATGTCTTTACATATATGCTAAGGAGTACTCCAAAATCACTCTCAAGGGACACACCACTCTTCAAGGGTGCTCATAATCCCATAGGGACACACCACACAACATAAGGGGTGCTCTTGATCCCATACTTAGTGGAGTATCCTTTCAAGCATTTTAACATACACATCACATGAAATCTCATAAGGGTGCCCCATGGGCTATAAGACATGCTCATACATACATCATATTTCAACCACTTAAACATACTTTATATATGACAAGATTGGTCACATAAATCATACTCATATCATAGGAAGTGGTAGCATGCTTCATGGATTAAATTCATTCTTCCTATCCCTAAACTAGGGTTTGGCCGAAATTCATAAGGTAAGGATAGGTTAGGTTTTTGACTTCAAACATTCCATACAAGCACCACATATATATATATATATATATATATATATCATGTATCATACTAAGCATAGCATACATCATGGGGTAATCAACCTTCACAACCCTAATATTCCTTGCCTTGGCCGAAAGTCATGCTAGGGAAAAATTAAGTTTTCCAATCAAACATTCCATTTAAACATCACATGCATATACATATCATCATCCCAAACATAAGCATATCTCATAGGGTACATCCCATACAAGCATCACATATATATATATCATGTATCATACTAAGCATAGCATACATCATGGGGTAATCAACCTTCACTAGCCCTACATTTCATGCCTTGGCCGAAAGTTACCTACTAGGGCAAGTTAAGTTTTTCCAATCAAACATCCCATTTGAACATCACATGCATATACATATCATCATCCCAAACATAAGCATATCTCATAGGGTAGTTTAACCTTCACAAACCCTAACCTATTCATGTTGGCCGAATGGTGTAGGGTAGGGGGATTAGGGTTTTTGAAATCAAACCTTCACACAAATACCTCACCTACATATCATGCAACATTATTAAGCATGGATTACATCATAGGATAATCATGCACCCTAAACCCTAATTCTTCTAGGGTTGGCCGAAAGTGTAGGGTAGGGGAAACTAGGGTTCTTGAAATCAAACATTCACACAAACATTTACACAAACACTTTGTCTACACTACTAAGCATGGATACATCATAGGAAATCAAACAATCCTAAACCCTAGTTTTTCCATCCATGGCCGAAACCTTGTAGGGTGTTCAACCCTAATTTTTGTCATCACAACATGTAAGGAAAACAACATATAAGTATACCCTAAGTTCCAAGGGGTTTCCTTATGCATCAAGGAGTAACCAAGGCTTTCCCCTAAGGGGTGGCCGAAACCTACATAAGGGCAAAACCTTAGGGTTTTGTTCATAACATTTTGAAGGGAAACAACATATACATATACCCTAAGTTCCAAGGGGTCTTCTCATGCATCAAGGAGTAGCCAAGGCCTCCTCCTTGGGGTTGGCCGAAACTCTCACAAGGGATACACCCATTTTCGAAAAAACAAGAGAACAAAGAATCATGTAACAACAATTACACTGCAGGCGAGGGGATACTTACATCCTTTCGCTTGAATTTCACCTTCTCTAAATCTTTAGGGTACCCTTGGTTGAAGGAAGGGTGAGAGTTTCCTTTACTAGAACTTCTCTAGAACTCTTGGCCCTAGTAGATGGCAAGATCCTTGGATGGGTCTTCTTCCTTCCAATTCCCTAGGGTTAGAACCCTAGGGTGTATTTCGAAAATTGAAAAGGGAGAAGGGACTCTAGGTTTCGGAAATTGGAGTGGGGAAGAAGAAGTAGAAATGAAACTTCTTTCCCCCTCTCTTATTTATACTCTTCTCATGAAGGTGTTAGTGATATGAGAGAAGTGTCCTATGGCAATCGCCTTATGATTGTAAACATTTATTTTAATAAATGAATATTCACTATTTGAGAATACATGTTTGTGTATTTGATTGGGATCTTAAACTCATCTACTGAATGTCCGCAATACAACTCACAGCATAAGAGAATTTGTGATGGGATCACAACTAGTGATTATCTCTAAATGTGCAATTGTGAAGTATTGAAAATATCCCTAGTTGATGAATTGATAAATACGGACACTATCAATTCTGTTGAGACTAGCATGGGTTATTCTCTAATCAGCTGATTCTCACTAGCTGGTGACATTGGGATGTCTGGAGATAAACATGGATGCTAGTTAAGGGAACTAGTTCATTGGAGTGACTACCTGTAAGACTTCATATGGTTATCTATATAGATATGTCAATGAAGTTCTTACTGCAGCTTAAGTGCGATGTTCCTTTGACTTGCGGTGTTCAAGTCATCTTGGTCATGGAGACTTATACTTTAACATCTTAAGCAAGCATCTCCAAGGAGGTGTGGACTCAGGATGATTGGGTATAAGCCGAAGTGCCCGAAGATGTTTGGACAGGCTACAAAGGATTCACCACTCCTTGCGAGGAGATGTATACCCAGGCCTATCATCGGATTGTTACTCAAAGCCTCTGGCCAGAGCATATCATGTTTAGAGTGCGAGTCTCTTAAATACATGAGAGTAATTAGAAATCCAAAGGACGAGAAAGACACTACTTGGGCTAGGTGTGACGTAGTCAGCCTAGTGGGGACTGACACACATAGACCGTGTCCTGAACCAAGTGGGTATAAGATGGTGAAGGAAATGAGGCACCATTCATTAGAGCTGCTGAAGGGTTTCAGAATTACTTCTGAGGTCAAACCGTTGATCTTTCGATTAATTGGGGGTCATGATGTACTACTAGGTGCCACTCATGACCGTTCTATAATTGGTTGATTATAGACGGCCAACATAAATCGAAAGTCTATTTAGTCACACGCACTACGAGTAATCCGAGGGATTTAAAACGAGTTAAAAATTGGATTTTCCAATCAAGAGAAATAAGTCGAATCTGAGTTAATCAGAGGCGCAATGGAAGCTTAAAATGGCTAAGTCTTTTGAAGGCTTATTGGGCGAATTAAATGAGTTTAATTCGCGATGGATGGGGCTCATTTTGGCCGGCCAAAGAGGGTGTCAATCCTCTTTGGTATGGCCGGCCACCACTTGGGGAGAAAACCAATTTATTTGGTTTAATTAATAAAATAAATCTAGCGTAATTTGTTTTATAAATTATGGATAAATAAATTTGTATAAAGAAATTTATATAAATAAATTTATAGAAATTTATTCTTTTTATGGAAATTAAATGATCCATGAAATGGTTTATTTTAATTTTATAAAATCAATTATGAATTGATTTTTTCATAATAAGAAAGTTTATAAATTTCTTATAAAATTTATTCCATAATTAAAGGAGAGAATTATTTGTTTTATTATAAAGTTAGTTATAATAAAACTAAGCATAACGGAATTATTCATAAGAAAATTTATAAGATAAATTTCTTATGAAAATTAATTTCGTTAATTCCGTTAAAGAGGAGACTTAGCAAGGGAGAGGTTACTATATAAAGGAACCAAAGGCTAGCCTTGAATTCCAATCGATATAGAGCTATCAAGAGATTTATTTCTCTCCCTCTCTCTCTTATTCTCTCTTCTCTCTTTCCCCTTAGGGCCGGCGCCCCTTAGGGCATCCTAGGGCCAGCGCCCTTCCTTGAGAGCTAGGGCCGGTGCTCCATCTTCTCCAAGTGATTGCCATGAGCCAACAACACCAAGGAGAAGCCAAACAAGAAGAAGAAGAAGCGGATCGCAACTCCTCTCTTCCCGGAATTTAGATTCCGTTTCTTGTTGGTAAGTTTCCATTCTTTTCTCTTGTTCTTCTAGTTGTGCCTTCTGAGAATCTAGTAGTTCTCGTCGGCACAAAACTCGTGACTTTACGAAGTCATCCCGAAGAGAACTCGGCGTGGACGCGAATAGAGGTGAAGCTTCCAAGGGACGCTACGGTTGGATCTCGTCCCTTTCTTCGAGTTACGCGAGGTACAAAGTAAATTAGTTTACTTTTCCGCAAAGTTTTAATTTATGATCATGTCCATACATCATAAGGTTGCATGCTAGATACGTGGTTAAAATAATTTAAGAAATTATTTTATGCTAATTCTTCCGCTGCACGTAAAAATTTAAAATTTTACGAACCCGTATCCTTGTCAACATGCACCCGGTCCCAACAGAAGGGACATGTCTCTTCACTTCCCTAGCTTTAACTAGCACGTTTCTCATTCTCTCGACATGAAATACTCCTTGGTGCAATGGTTAAGACATGGTTAGTGCAACTAGGAGGTTCAAGGTTCGATCCTTGCTTCCTTCTTTCTACACTTTCTTTTTTATCACATTTTGCACTAATCCATATCAAAGCCCATTAAGCCAAGCCCATCATGACATTCATAATAATGTTTCATGAATTCTTCATATTTCATATGGGAAAATTTTGGGGTGTTACAGACCTATTTGACTCACATGGGGTAAAATCAATTAGTGGGAATCTATACTGTTTATTAATTATAGATGACTATTCAAGATTCACCTGGGTAAAATTCTTAAAAAATAAAGATGAAACGTTTGATATATTTACTCAATTTTACAAATTAATAGAAAATGAAAAAGGGGTTAAAATTATAAGACTTAGGAGTAATAACGGTGGGGAATTCAAAAATCAAAAATTTAATCAATTATGTTTAGAAAATGTCTACCACCATGAATTCTCCTGCCCTAAAACACCTCAACAAAATGGAATTGTAGAAAGAAAAAATAGGACACTATAAGAAGCAACCAGAACAATGCTTAATGAATACAACTTACCTAAATACCTTTGGGCCGAGGCTGTCAGTACAGCCTGCTATGTACAAAACAGAATAACTATAAATAAAAATTTAGGAAAAATGTCTTTTGAAATCTATTATAACAAACAACCTAATATTAAGTATTTTAAAGTATTTGGATGTAAAGTGTATATATTAAATACTAGAGAACACTTAGGAAAGTTTACATCTAAGGTTGAGGAAGGTATCTTTGTAGGTTATTCCCTTACCAGTAGAGCCTATCGAGTTTATAACAAAACTACCCTAAGAATTGGAGAAACTACAAATGTAAAATTTGATGAAACATCTGACCCAAATAACTCTGATCAAACCACCTACCAACCAATTGATTTTGTTAGGTCCAGTACTGACCCAGATGAAAGCCCAATTAAGGACTAAGACCATGATTTGACTGAACCTTCACCTGACCAAACCAGAACTATTCGAGTCAGCTCAGCCCACCCTATTGATCAAATCATAGGTGATCCAGAACTAAGGGTTCAAACTAGGTCAGCCTTTAGAAACCTTAGCCAAATTGCTTTAATTTCCAAAATTGAACCAAAATCAGTAGAAGAGTCTTTACTTGACCCTGATTGGATCATAGCTATGCAAGAGGAGTTAGCCCAATTTGAACATAGTCAAGTCTGGGATTTAGTACCCTTACCTAAAGAGAAAAAGTTCATTGAAACCAAATGGGTCTTTAGGAATAAACTTGACGAACAAGGTGAAATAATCAGGAATAAGGCTAGGTTAGTAGCTAAAGGGTTTAGCCAAGTAGAAGGACATGCTTATGATGAAACCTATGCCCCTGTAGCTCGACTTGAGTCTATTAGGATGCTTTTATGTTATGCAGCCCATAAAGGATTCAAATTGTATCAAATGGATGTTAAGTCAGCCTTCCTAAATGGCCTAATTAAGGAAGAGGTTTATGTAGGACAACCCCCTGGGTTTGAAAGCTTAGAACACCCTGACTATGTCTTTAAACTAAAAAAAGCCCTATATGGACTTAAGCAAGCCCCTAAGGCCTGGTATGAAAGACTGTCTAACCATTTAGTATCTAAAGGTTTTAACCAAGATAAAATTGACCCAACACTATTTGTTAAAACATTAAAAATTGATATTTTTATAGCCCAAGTATATGTAGATGATATAATATTTGGCTCAACTAACTCAAAATTTTTGCAAGATATTATAACGGTAATGGAAAATGAATTTGAAATGAGTTTAGTAGGCCAATTAACTTTCTTTTTAGGGCTACAAATAAAACAGACCAGTGAGGGTACTTTTGTCTATCAACAAAAATACACTAAAGAACTACTTAAAAAATTTGGAATGGATAGTGCAAAAGAAATTAAAACACCTATGGCTACCAATCAAACTGTAGATAGTGACCCAAATGACAAACCTGTTGACCTTAAATATTATAGAAGTGCTATAGGCAGCTTACTTTACCTGACTGCAAGTCGACCTGACATTCTCTTTGCAGTTAGTATGTGTGCTAGGTATCAAACATGTGCTAAAGAGTCACATCTAACCCTAGTTAAAAGAATATTTAGGTACCTTAAAGGGACAAAAAGTTTAGGAATTTGGTATCCTAGAACATCCCAATTTGAACTTATTGGATTTTCTGACTCAGATTGTGCTGGCTATAAATTAGATAGGAAAAGTACCAGTGGTGGATGCCAACTTCTAGGGCCCTCACTAGTTAGTTGGTTCAGTAGAAAACAGCACTGCGTTGCCCTATCCACCAGTGAAGCTGAGTACATAGCCATGGGTGAGTGTGTAGCCCAATTACTTTGGATGATGCATACGTTAAAAGACTTTAACTTGGATTTTAAGAAGTCAAAATCTTTATTGATAATCTATGTTCAATTAATCTAACCAAAAACCCAGTCCACCACTCTAGGACCAAACATATAGAAATTAAACATCATTTTGTCAGAGATCATGTTAATAAAGGAGAAATTGAACTTAACCATGTTGAATCTAAGGCTAACCTAGCTGATATATTTACTAAACCACTCCCTGAATCTGAATTTAGTATCTTAAGAAGGTTAATAGGAATGTGTGTTATAGACTAGAACTGACCTGATCACACATACTTCTTTTGAACAATCAGCTCGCATATTCTGTTTGGCCATTAGCTTAAGTACTTTGATTCTTGGTTTAATTGGCTGAAAAGAAAATTTTGGAGAAATCTTCTCCTTTTCATTAATTCGCTTTGAGATATTCTTTATTGGTTAGGAAAAGATTAATATTTTAAAGGAAGTTTTTTTTTGAAAATGGTGTTAGAAAAGTCATTTCTAAATTTACACCTAGTCATTTTCTTTATGCTCTCAGATTGTTTGTGTTAAATTAAGAACTTGACTTCCCCCTCTGAATCAGTTCAGAAACTTAGTATGCTTGTTAAGCATTTTTTCTTCCCCAAATACTTAAAGTTTTTTTTGGCTGGCATATTACTTGAATGCTTCGTTTATTTCTGATGCTTGCACACTTATTATTTCTTTGTTTTGATGAATGCCAAAGGGGGAGGGTTTAAGGGTTAAGATAGAAGTTAAAGTTTTTAGAAATTAAAATCTTAAAGAAATTAAAAACTCCAGATCTTAGAGCATGTCATTTGCATATTCTTTTTAGACTCATTGCTTTATCTGGTATGTTCTAACTTTAACCCAGGTTGTCATTGCATCAAAAAGGGGGAGATTGTTGGTGCAATTTGCACTAATAGTTAAACTTGTGTTTTGATGAATGACAAATAGGTTAAAGTTAGGCTTGCTTTTGGTTTTGATCTCTTTACTAAGTGTGCAGGGTTGAAAGACTTAGGACTTGACACCAGGCTGAAGTTCATGGTGTTGAGTCCTGGCAGGAAGTCCAGTTGGGTTCGTGGGGCCTGGCAATTGGTTGAAGCCCAAGTTGGTTGAAACATGGTAAAAAGACCAGGGTGGTTGAACCCTGGCAGGAAGACTGGTGGGTTAAGAAGTTGAGTAGAGCTGCACGAGGTAAGTAAGGTAAGTCACTGGAGGAGCGAACCAGCGAGGACGGGTCCTATTTTAGGACTGTAGGCGCGGTCCAACTTAGGCCCATTTTGGTGACCTCGGTTGAGTCCTAGTTAGATCCTTATCCAGGTTTGGACGGGGTCTAATTAACTCTAAATTCATTAACTCTATTTTATAGGATTTATTTGATATGTGAACTAATTAGATTTTGTAGGTTAATTTTATAAATTTATTCCTCATCTAAGCCTCGGTGGAGGATAAATTTTCATTTAAATTATTCGTATTTCTTATTTTTTTGGAGAATAAAATTATTCCTACTAAGGATAAAATCTTATTGTTATTTTCTAATTATTCCTATTAATGCTTAAAATTCTCACGTGAAGCCTAGTTAGAAGGATAAAATCTCTTTTTAAATTTTATTTTGAATTATTTTTTCGAAAAACAAAAAGCCTTGGTGAGGTAAGAGGATAAAACCTCTTGGTTAACTTTTTCAGATTAAATTTTATTTAAATTATTTAAGTGAAGCAAAGATAGAAACATTATCTTGTTTGAATTATTCATTCTTGCTGATGGATAAAATTTGAGCTGAGAAGATCATGCATCGAGGCACTATAAAAGGAAGCAAGCAAGCCCTCTAGGAGATAGAAAAATTTCATTCTGGTTCAAGCTTTGACACTCTCTTGCTTCCACGCTCCTCTACTGCGGTTTGTGCTTTGACTCGACGCTGTCCGACCACTGCCGGAAGATCGCTCCCAACACCCAAGCTGCTTCAGATAAATCTAAGTGTTGGGTAACATAATTTTTGTTCTGTCTGCACTTAAATTATTAAAAGGGGAAGTGTAGGGTTGTTACACTTCCACCTAATCTTGTATTCGAATCACTCTACCGGGAGTTTGCCGGTAGAGGTTTTTAGTGGATTGCCCACAGGAAAGGCTCAAGGAGCCTGGGTCTTCGAGTAGGAGTCGCCGAAGGCTCCGAACGAAGTAAAACTCCTCGTGTAATTTTTTATTTTTCACTTTCACTTTTCATTTTAATTTTTCCGCTGTGCACGTTTTTCAAAGTATCGTACAATTTTCTATCGACTTTGATCCTATAACGAAGATTTTAAAAGTCACGTGATTCACCCCCCTGATAGATACCATTTTGTTGATTATTTTAATTGCTAAAATCCATGTTTGACCTATGTTTTTATTGCTTAATTTTGAAATTGCCCTAGGTTTTAGAACTTACTCTCATTTTGGAATTAATTGCAAATTTACATTAAATTGGATTATTTGGCCACTTAATTTTTGATCTATTTTTGTAGACATGAAAGGTTCAAGGACTTAGGGCATATTGGGTCAAACTTGAGTCGGAAGTGAACCGGATCAATTATCAAGCTTACGATTAATCCGAGCCGTCCGATTCAAAAGCGGCTAGATCTGAGCCATCGGGACCATCTGAAGCAATCCGAGTTAGGGTTAGGGTTGATCAAGCATTATGATCAAGATCTGAAGGTCTCATTCCAATCAGAGCTCAATCAACCGTTGGATCAAGCTCGGAGGGCTCTAGATCGTCCATTCAAAGACTAAGTTGATCTGGACCATCTGTTGCAAATCTGGAGGATCCGAGCTACCAGGAGGCAGATCCTGACTCCAGATCATCATCATCAAAGTTTGGCTCAAATCAGAGCAAGATCAGCTGTTGGATTTTCTCAATTAAATCTGAGTCGTCCATTGGTTCCTATTTAATCAGAAACGCGCAGCTTCTTCCCTTCGTCGCGTCTCCACCGCAGCTTCTTCCTTCTTCAGTTCTTAGTCATTTCTTTAGCTAATTTCTTCAACCCAAGGGGCGCGACCCCTCAATTCTTCTACTAGATCAATTGCTAGGCTATTGGGAAGGTTCTCGGTGAATTTCCAGCTCCGAATTGGCCAAAACAGAGTTGTTGTGAGGTCTCCACAGCTCTGTCATTTATTGCTTCAATCTCGGTTTTGCTCCATCCTTCATCCACCCGAGCAGTTCAGAGGGGTTCCCTGGAGTGCATTGGTTCATCCCCACACCATCCGCGCAATTGGACAATGCCAGATTGAGGAAATCGATTCGAAATTCAGATTGGTTTAGAGTGTGAGCTGGATTTGAATTGCTGAGCTGTTTCTCAAATGTTTGCTGAGCTTGCGGGTTCGAGGCTCACTCTTGCTTGACGACCAAGAAGTTATTGACCTAATAGAGTGATTGAGGATAGTTTTCTCATTTAATTTTCGAGTTTTAGATGTAATTTTCATTTCTGAATTCGTGCCATTTCATTTCTGAACATTTTATCCAGCTGCAGTAATTTTCTTGTATGGATTGCTTATTTCTCAATTCGAGGCTAATCCTTGAGTGACAGCAAGGAATCGTGACCTGAGATGAGAGATTGAGGCTTGCTTAGTTAAATTCCATTGCAATTAGCTGTAATTTTTGAATTCTGAAGTTTTTGTTTCTGAATTTTTGTGTCAGCTACCTTAGGTTCAGTTTTGAATTGTTTCTGCTTAATTAGTGGTTTGAGTTTGTTTCTTTCAGTAGTTAGCTAGCTTATCTAGTTGATACTTCATTTAATTTCAATTGCTTTACAATTTCCTACTTCCGTATCAGTTTTTCCAGCCCGTATCAGCTCTGTTTTTGCAGATTTCAAGTTGGTTTCTTAATTCTTCAGCTTAATTCCAATTCAGTTTGTGCTTAGCTTAATCCCTGCAATTGAAGATATCATTTAGTTTGTTAATGCATTGAATCTGCCTTTGTTTTCCATTCAGTTCTATTTCTGAACTTTTAGCTCAGCCTGTTGCGTATCAATTCTTCCAACTCCAATTCTGCAAACTAGTTTCATCTCTGTATTTTTAGTCTAGCACTTCTAAATGTAGCATCAGTGGGCTCAGTTTGGCTGAATTGAAGTTGAATATTAGAGTCGAGCATTAAATCTCAGCTGGATTGGTTGATCTGCATATTAATTTTCAGTGGCTGCGTATCATTGTATTTCTGAAATTCTTGGTGTGTAGTTGATGAAATTTGTATCAGTTCATTAGCTCCCTTGAACCTTTACTGAAGATTAGATTTATGCATCAATTTCAGCTTGTTTGTTGCTTGTTCTGCATTTCAAACTGTTGCTGAAATTCATCATCAGATCCTGAATTCTCACAGTTTGAAATTCATCAGTTTCAGCCTCACTGCATGCAGTGTTATAGTTTTAGTCTCAACTCTGAAGTTGTATCAATGGAACATGAGCTCTTTTGAGTTTTATACGAACAACAGAATTGAGCAATTCATTTTGATTGCTGTGTCAATTTCTGCATCCGAATCTCTTACTGCGTCCACTTAATTCTCCCTGCATTTCTGAAATTCGGCAGTTTTGTGTGTGTCAAATTTCTGCAATGATTCTGCTTAGATCAGTCCACTTTCTAAATGTCAGTTAGTGATATTTGGATTTCTTTCCAAGCATGAGTTTATGCGTTTAATCTCAGCTTGACTTGTGAATGTCTGCACTGAACCTATACTGCCTTAATCAATTTTCAAGTTTCGAATTGCTGCATTCATTTCTGCAAATGTTTTCCTTGATAGCCTAGCCTTCCAATGCCGAGATGGTCAGCTATAATTGCCGCAGTTAGTTCCAAACTTTTGCACATCAGTTTCTTTTTGCATTGCGTATCAAGTTTGCTGCACTTTCTGCAGTTTGTATCAATGAAGCTTTGGCACATAAGTTTTCTTGATTTACTTGCTACAGCTTGTATCAAGTAGGGTTTTGGCATAGGTTTTGGTATTGGACTATTTTGAGATAGTTTTGCTGCATTTGATTTGGATGTGCTATCAGATTTGTTTAACAACTTCGGCTGAGTTACATTGGTTCATTAAGTTTCATTAGTTGAGTTCTTTGGGGGCATTTACTTTGTTTAGCTCATTTAGTTGAGTTCATTTAATTTCATTGCGATTTCGATTCTAATTGAACCCAAACCCCGATTCTATTTGAAACCCAAAATTCACAAACGACACCTAAATACAAGCTCGAATCACTCAATGTCAACTATTCCCGAGGAAAAATACGACCTGTGGCCCCTTTACTACGTTTTCATATTCTGATTGCAAAAAGGGTTTCCAACATTTCATATACATTTAAATTTGAGACCCACATTCGTGACACATAGTTTGGGCCTATCAAATTTTTGGCGCCGTTGCCGGGGAAGCAACTAGTTGATTTGTTTGATTTTTGCTTGTATGCCTTTGGACATATCATTGGGTTCTATTTTATTTTGCTTTATCTTTTGTATACGGTTGCTACCATTTTTCTTGTTTGTTTTGTGATAGGACTGCCAGTTCAAAATGTTCTCATCTAATTACCAGCAGCCGTGTCCACAATTTCAGCAGAACCCACCTTTCAACCAGCAACCAAATCAATTTTTTCAACCACAATGTCAACAATTTCAGCAAGATTTTCAGTCAAGTAAGAATTTTCAGAACGGGCAGCCGCCATTCCAGGGTTTTCAGCCCTAGTTTGAGCAACCATTTCAACAATTTCAGCCCAACTTTCAACCACCTAATCAACAAGATCAATCATTTTCTCAAGGAATTCAGCAAGGGTGTTTAGATAATCAGAATTTTCAGCAACCACCCTTCCATCAAGTTCAACCAAGCCAAAATTTTCAGCATCTTAACCAAGATTTCCAGCAGCCTTTTGTAAATTTTCAGCAGGGTAATAATCAATTTCAGCCTCAACCTCAACCATGGCAGCAAGAATTTCAACCCATACAGAATTTTCAACAATCTTTTCAATATTCACAGCCATACGAGCCAAATTTTCAGCAACAAAACCAGAACTTTCAGCCCACTCAATTTGAGTTTTCACCACCACAATTTCAACCTAAGATCCAACAATTCCAGAATCATAATTTTCAGCCATCTCAACCAAGTGGTGGACCAAATTTTCAGCAGTTTAATCAGTCCATTCGTCCATTTGATCAGCCCCAACAGTTTCCATTTCAAAATGCACAGCCTCCTCTTGGTCTTCAGCAGCCTTATGTTACTTTTCAAGACCAACAAGAGCTTGAGGATCAACAACAAAGGATGATGGAGATGTGTCAACAAGTCGTACAACAACAGCAAATTTTACAACAACAACGGCAAGACATCAAAGAACACTTTGGAAAATTGGTTGATCGGCTAAAAAAGATACAAGCCCAAAGATCAGGACAATCAGATGAATCTACAGGTGTAGGGGATTGCACTGAGCCCCAAGAATCACCCATTCCTACTGATTTAGAGGCATTGGAGGAGATTGATAGCAGGGCTTGTGATAGTTCTGAATTCAATTCTGAAAATTCACAGGACCATTCTAGACTTTTATTTTGTGATAATAGTATTATTGATGGTCCTAATTTTTCTGATATTGTTATTGTAGATATTACTGAGGAAACATGCATAGAAGATGATTCCATAGGTGTAGGGGATTGCACTAAGCCCCAAGGACCACCACAATTACCAGAAAGTATAGGGACTTGCATGGCGGAAGCAAGAACCCAAGGATCACCTGTTTCAGTTGAGTGTCCACCAGAACCTGAACCTGAAGTGGAGCAAATACTTGATCAGGAGAAGGCAACATTTACATCTACTCTTGTAGAACCTCTAGGTAATTTTCAGCACGATCAGGTAAATACTCCTCCTATTTTTTCTGAGAATTGCATAGAGGTACCTCAAACTGATTTTATTGTTTGTAATACACTTGTGGATACTTTTTTTGTAGAAAATAATTGTGAAAAATCTCTAGAGATACCTAGTGCTGAATTTGTTGAATATGAATCATGCTGTGATACATTAGATGAAAATGCTGAATGTGAAAAATTTTTAGAAGTGCCTAGTGTTGTTAATTGTTGTGATGAGTCTTTTGATATATCATATGCTGAAAATAACTGTGAAAAATTTATTGAGGCACCTAAAGTCGATTTTATTGGCTGTGATACATTGCTTGATACATCCTTGGTAGAAAATAATTGTGAAATTTCTATTGAAGTGCCAAAAATTGATTTCAATATCTGTGATGAGTTCCTGGATGCAAATTTTATAGGAAATAATTGTGAAAAATTTATTGAGGAACCAAGAATTGATTTAATTGGACATGATACAGTTTTGGATTCATTTTATGCAAAGACTGATATTATTTTATTTCTTTCTGACCCTGCATGCTTGAGAGAGGTATTACATTGTTTTACAGGGTCCAGAAGACTTCAGGAGTGGGTGCTCCAACTGAACAGATTTCAACCTCCTGGAAGGACTTCTAAAAGGCATAAAGAAGGAGGAGATGATTTTACTTTAATTCGAAGAACTCCATTCCTTCAATGGATTTTGAACCTAAATCGCCTGCGGCCACCAGAGCATTTTTCTGCAAAGTTCATGTGTGGGGGAGTCCTAATTCTCCAAGCCACTTATGTCCCTCCACTACCACGATGGAGGCTACTTCTGGATAGGCTCCGTCCACCAGAATAAGGGGAGTTTATTTTTTCTTGCATTTTCTTTTATTGCATTTTTCACTTTTATGTTTTCTAGAAGTAGAACTTTCTTTTAAATTGAGTCCTGGTCATTGTAAATACCTTGTTATTTCTCTTGTCACTTTTTCTTGCATGACTAGGAATAAATATATCTCTCTAGGTTATCTCCATAGCATTTTAGAATCTCTTGGAAAATAAATTAAATTTGGTTGTCAAAACTTAGGATTAAGCTCATGGATGAAATCTTGGATATTTGAGTACTATTTTGCTTTAGATTCTTAATTGATGACTTGAGATGAATTATTTTTACCTAGTGAGAATTAGCCTTATATTTGTGATACACATATGTTATTGTACTCTAGAACTTGCTTAGGTTCTTTCAAAACCATATTTCGATGATTGGATCACATCTATAGAGACTAATCACTTTGTTTACCTTTCCACATAAATTTTGGCAAAAATCATGTCTATTCTATTTGTCTTTCCTTATTCCTAATCTTAACCCTAATTTTTCTATGGATTTGTTGCTTGGGATGTTTTCTTGATGCTATTTTGCCCGAGACGGACAATGATTTAAGTGTAGGGGAGTGACTAGTGATTTGGAAGCAATTTTTATCAAGGATGCACTTCATTTCGAAAAAAAAAAAATTTGCCAAGTGAGTTGAGTTTGGTGTCAAAAATCAGCAAAAGAGAGGTGGGAGCCATTGGAGACTTAGATTCTTTACTACATTTTGAAGATCAAAGTGTAGGGTTTTTCGGGCCACGAAAACCGCTTTTTCGCGTCCCGGAAACCCCGAAACCCCCAATAGCAAGGATCCGAGCGAAGAAAGTCATTTCAAAAAATTATGAGTGCTCGTTTACATGCTTCAAAACCCGATCTACTCCTAGATCTAAAGAGGGATAAACATTTTACCTTTGATGCGTGCCCCGTTTAATCCCGTTCGCTCCTTTTGGATGTCGAATCTCTAGGACGTCAAGTGCCGTCCCTCTAGAAGTATCCACGCGAACAAAAGTAGATGGATGAAATCCTTTAGGTGTGCTAGCACCTTGTAGGATTCGGCCAAGAGGAGAAGAAGAAGAAGAACTCCAACAATTGGAGAGGAAGAAGAGAAGACACACTTAGAGGAAAAATGAAACAAAACCCCTTTTGTTCTTCCATGGTGGCCGGCCACTTAATGGCCATTAATGGCCATTAAGTGGCCGGCCATAATGGCCACTAATGGCCATTAGGTGGCCTTCCTTAACCCCCTTTCAATTTGAATTCAAATTCAAATGGGGGGGAAACCAAGCCAAGTCATCACTTGGTCAAGTCAAGGTGAGGTGACCTTTTGGTCAAGTCAAACTTACCTTTTATGGAATTTCCATATTTAGTCAAGTCAAACTTGACTCCATTTCTTCTCCCATGTCAAGTCTAACTTGAAGTGGAACCAAGTCAAGTCAAACTTGATTTGGATTTGGGTCAAGTCAAACTTGCCTTTTATGGACTTTCCATATTTAGTCAAGTCAAACTTGACTCCATTTCTTCTCACATGTCAAGTCTAACTTGAAGTGGAACCAAGTCAAGTCAAACTTGATTTGGATTTGGGTCAAGTCAAACTTGCCTTTTATGGACTTTCCATATTTAGCCAAGTCAAACTTGACTTCAATTTTTCTCCGTCTATTTGTTCTTTGCGTGTGACCCTATAGGTTCTTGTAACGTTGGCAATGCTTCTAACCTCTTAGAAACATAAGCAATGAGCGGTATCTAGCAACACATCATTGCTACCCAAGTTACAAGAATGTTGAGATCCAACATCACCAATGTGACTAATAATTGTGACCATCACAATATGTGACAATGTCCTTCTATCCTTGATATCTAGATTGATCTTTCATGAGGCATAGACCGTGTCATCCTCCAATCAATCTATGTGTCTTGAACTCCAAGTAGACTCACTATAATCAAATAAGCTCAATATCTCATATTGCCTTATTTGGGCATGGCCATGCACTTAGTGATCTCACTCTATCAAGACTATGATATCTCTCCCGTCATATAGGAGGGATAGATCCCATCTACATCACTCACATCCCTCCGCATAATTTGTTACATACCCAGTAATCGCCTTTATAGTCCACCCAGTTACGGGTGACGTTTGACGAAACCAAAGTACATAACTCCTTATGTAGGGAACTATGGTGACTTCAGGTCTAAGGACTAATAGTCATACTAATAGTCACATGAGAAAGTATATGACACTCATATAAGATCCATGATACTTTCTCATGGCGGGCCATTCAGTATACATTCTCTAATGTATACCCATGTGTCAACTTGATATCTCATATCCATGACTTGTGAGATCAAGTCATCATGTTGACCTACATGCTAGTCTCTATGCATTAACATTGTCCTTGAATGTTAATACTTGACTAGGAATAATTAAGAGTAGTGTTCTCTATATCATCTCACTATCGATTCAACTAATCGATTGATATAGATAAGAACCTTCTACTCAAGGACGTTATTATACTAAGTTATTTGGCACCAATACACATAAGTACAATAACCATAAGAAATGCCTTTATATATAAGAAATATATATACAAGAATATGATACAATGAGTCCAAAAAGTAATCATCATATGATTGGCTCTAGGGCTCTCACTAACAATCTCCCACTAGCACTAGTGCCAATCGCTGTAGTATCTAATACCCAATGACCTAGTGTGACCATCATGCTTTATCTGTGCCAAAGCCTTGGTCAAGGGATCTGCGACGTTAGCCTCTGTGGGTACTCTGCAAATCTTCACATCTCCTCGATCGATGATCTCTCGAATGAGATGGAATCGCCGTAGTATGTGTTTGGTCCGCTGGTGTGAGCGAGGTTCCTTAGCCTGCGCAATAGCTCCATTGTTGTCACAATAGAGCTGTACTGGGTCGGCTATACTAGGAACCACTCCAAGCTCAGTAATGAACTTGCGGATCCAAACTGCCTCCTTTGCTGCCTCAGATGCAGCAATGTACTCAGCTTCTGTTGTAGAATCAGCAACTGTATCCTGCTTTGAACTCTTCCAGCTGACAGCGCCACCATTTAAGCAAAACACGAACCCTGACTGCGATCTGTAGTCATCCTGGTCAGTTTGGAAGCTAGCATCACTGTAACCCTTTACAGTTAGCTCCTCTTCGCCTCCAAATATCAAGAAATATTCTTTAGTCCTTCTCAAGTACTTAAGAATATTCTTGACTGCTATCCAGTGACGTTCACCTGGATCTGACTGGTATCTGCTCGTCATGCTCAAAGCATACGAGACATCAGGACGAGTACATAACATGGCGTACATGATAGATCCTATGGCTGAGGCATAAGGGATCTTGCTCATGCGGTCTCTCTCCTCTCTAGAAGAGGGACCTTGAGTCTTCGAAAGACTCACGCCATGTGACATTGGCAGATTTCCCTTCTTGGAATTCTGCATGGCAAACCGTTGCAAAACGGTATCAATGTATGTACTCTGACTTAGGCCAAGCAATCTTTTAGATCTATCTCTATAGATCTTAATGCCTAGAATGCAGGCTGCTTCACCTAAGTCCTTCATTGCGAAACAAGTCCCCAACCAAGTCTTCACAGACTGTAGCGAAGGGATGTCGTTCCCAATGAGTAGTATGTCATCCACATACAAGACTAGGAAGACTACTGTGCTCCCACTAACCATCTTGTAGACACAAGGTTCATCTTCGTTCTTGATGAAACCAAACTGTTTGATCGCATCATCGAATCGAAGATTCCAGCTCCGAGAAGCTTGCTTTAGACCATAAATGGCCCTATGCAGCTTGCATACTCTGCCAGTATGCTGTGGATCTACAAAACCCTCAGGCTGTGTCATGTACACATCCTCAAGGAGGTTTCCATTCAGAAACGCTGTCTTGACATCCATCTGCCAGATCTCATAATCGTGGTAGGCTGCAATAGCAAGCATGATCCGAATAGACTTAAACATCGCTACTGGAGAAAAAGTTTCATCATAGTCAATACCATGAATTTGCTTGAAACCTTTAGCTACCAGTCTACCCTTATAGGTATGAGTAAGTCCATCCATGTTAGGCTTTCTCTTAAAGACCCATTTACACCCAATGGGTTTGACCCCTTCAGGTGGATCAACCAAGGTCCAAACTTGGTTAGTGTACATGGATTCCATTTCGGATCTCATGGCTTCCAGCCATGACTCAGAATCTGGGCTCATCACAGCTTCCTGATAGGTGGTAGGTTCATTCTCAATGATCATAACGTCATCATGGTCAGGCAAGAGAAATGAATATCTCTCAGGCTGACGACGTACCCTATCAGACCTGCGAAGAGGTAAGTCTACCTGAACAGGTTGTTGTTCCACAATTTCTTGTGTAACAATCTCATCCACAATTTCTTGTGGTGCCTGTTCAGTATCCATCAAGGGCTCAGTGCTATGGTCGTTGTCTTGAATTTCTTCAAGATCAAACGAACTCCCACTAGTCTTTCTAGAAACAAAATCCCTTTCTAGAAAGACCCCAGTCTTAGCAACAAACACTTTGTGTTGACTGGGAATGTAGAAGTAATATCCCTTAGTTTCCTTGGGATATCCCACGAAATAGCACTTATCAGATTTGGGTCCCAGTTTGTCTGAGACTTGACGTCGTACGTAAGCCTCACAACCCCAAACCCTCATGAAAGACAACTTGGGACTCCTCCCCGTCCATATCGTATATGGTGTCTTTATGACAGCCTTTGATGGAACACGGTTTAGTGTGAACGCTGCCGTGTCTAGAGCATATCCCCAAAAGGATATAGGAAGATCTGCGTGACTCATCATAGATCGTACCATATCTAATAAGGTACGATTCCTCCTTTCGGATACACCATTCCACTGTGGTGTTCCAGGGGGAGTGAGTTGGGATAGAATCCCAGACTCAGCTAGGTAGTCACGAAACTCATGGCTCAAGTATTCTCCACCTCGATCTGATCGAAGTATCTTAATACTCTTGCCAAGTTGGTTCTGTACTTCATTTCTGAATTCTTTGAACTTTTCAAAGGATTCAGACTTATGTGTCATCAAATACACATAGCCATATCTACTGAAGTCATCAGTAAATGTGATGAAGTACCTGTAACCACCTCTGGCAGCGACATTGAAAGGGCCACATACATCACTATGTATGAGTCCTAACAAGTCTGTCGCTCTTTCGCTATGTCCACTAAAGGGAGTCTTAGTCATCTTGCCTAGAAGGCATGACTCGCATGTCTCATATGATTCAATATCAAATGAGTCCAGCAAACCATCCTTATGGAGCTGGGACAAGCGACTCTCATTTATGTGGCCTAAGCGACAGTGCCAGAGATAGGTTGGGTTCAACTCATTTGATCTCAACCTCTTGGTATTCACGTTATAGATAGGGCTTTCTAAGTCTAGAATATAGAGGCCATTCATCAGATGTGCGCTACAATAGAACATATCCTTTAAATAAACAGAACAACATTTGTCCTTTATTATGAATGAAAAACCTTTGTTATCTAAACATGAAACTGAAATGATATTCTTTGTTAGTACAGGTACATAACAACAGTTATTCAATTCCAGTACAAGCCCAGAGGGTAGAGATAGAAAGTAAGTCCCTATAGCAACAGCAGCAACCCTTGCTCCATTGCCTACTCGTAGGTCCACCTCGCCCTTGGCCAATGCCCTGCTATTTCTCAGCGCTTGCACATTTGTACAAATGTGAGAAGCACACCCAGTATCTAATACCCATGATGTAGAAATAGAAAGGTTGACTTCTATAACATTTATACCTGAAGTAGAAGTCTCACTTCTCTTCTTCTTCAGATCTTCCAGGTATACCTTGCAGTTCCGCTTCCAATGCCCTGCCTGCCCTTGATATAATTGCTTGAGGTGGCCAATCATATCATAAGCATTCATGTTCTCGTGTTGCTTCTGAAGCTCAGAGGACATGCAGCATAGCATTAGGCACGATACGTCTAACGCGTCGTCTTGATGCTTCTGATGAGCATCTCTAACGCTATGGATGTCTGAGGGAAGTGGTGCTTCAGGAACTGCTTGCTCTAGAACGTACAGCTTACGTTCCTGTTTGAGGACTATCCTCAAGTTCCTGTACCAGTCCAGGAAATTAGCTCCAGTGAGCTTGTCCTTCTCAAGGACAGATCGCAGAGAGAGATTGTTCGTGTTTGACATGGTAATCTACAACATAAATGCAGAAAATAAATATCCACCATTGTATCATATTTATCATTTAACTAGGCCTTTAATTAAATGATGCTCCCACTGAATTATAGGGCTTTGGTAGAATCGAGTCATAGATGTGGTAAAACCACACTACTAGATCCACACCAACTAACTATAATTCTCGTAGGTCAAGATCCACATCATACTACGCCTTGAGTTAGCTTTGGGTAAATCGCCCAAGACTTAGTATGATCGGTAGGTACCAATTACCAATTACATCTCTATGCAACTCTTGATTGTAGGATCAAGAATTAACATTTATGAATAATCTTGAGTTAGCTTTGGCTAAATCGCCCAAGACTATTGATAAATGCGATCTTGTCCTACCTTTCCAACTATTGGAATATGCCTATAGTTAGGCTCGATCCAATTGAGCTAACTAGTTACTCAATCTAATTGAGCTCAATCTAACCCAAGCGTGATAGGCGGGACCAAGATTGTCCCTCCGCATCCCACCAAGATTAAATGCATTGCTCTGCTTTGGCAGATTCAACAATCGCATATGATCATGGTAGTGATGGGTATCAAGGCTCGTTAGGCATATACGAGTTGATTTCGATTTAGATCTAATCTAATCGATGATGTGCATCGTATCAAGGCATTTATTAAATCTAATTTAACCTAAATGTGTACTAGGTGCACATCAAAATGTGGTTCCCACATTACATGTGCATCACATACACTCATGTATATTCTATTCTATACTAACATGCATCACATACATATAAGCAAAAATAAAATATACAAGAAAATTAAGTGTGATTAGTCATGGCCCTACTAAGATCTTCTCAAGCCAATGAGAAGATCTTTTGGTCAACCTAGGGTCTAGGCAGCAGCTTCTCCAAGCTCCTCCTTCCAAAACCCTATGTGTTGTCGGCTTGCTTCCCATGAGTCCGTCTTCTCCAGAATTGCCTTCATCGTTAATTTTGTACATTACAAAATTTATACTCGAGTTACATTCGAGTCTTAAACTAATTTTAACAGAAATAATAAAAAAAAAACCGACACGCAGGTCGCAATCACAATACAACACCCACAACACAAATAACGACACGCAGGCCGTAATATGAATTACACACATATTTTAATCTAATTAAAATAGGGTTTTGGGCCATGATCATCACACTTCTGTACATAATTCAAAATTATGTAATTTTATAAATTTTATATAATTTTTCTACTGATTTTTAGAATTTTTCCGAGTCACAACTCCGCGGCGGTCCCGGTAAGCGGGTTTCGGGCGTAATCGTGAGACAAGGCCCCTTGCGGGGTTAGGGGCAGCGCCCCTACTCGTGAAATAACCTTCACGAGTGTCTTCTTGCGATTATACAACGCTTTAACCCGCTGTCCCAAAAACCATTTGGGCGAAACTTGCCGTTTCGGAGAAGTTTTTCTCGGTGGCAAAGTCTACAAGTGCTTCGCACTCGTCGCTTTGCCTCTACGAGAAAAATTACTCAAAAATCCTAAAATTTAGAAAAATTACAGAAGCAAATATTTATCTAAATTTTGTATCTAATACAAAAAAAATAAAAACAAAACGAGCACAAGCTTCGCTCGTGGCTCTGATACCACTGTAGGGTTTTTCGGGCCACGAAAACCGCTTTTTCGCGTCGCGGAAACCCCGAAAGCCACAATAGCAAGGATCCGAGCGAAGAAAGCCATTTCAAAAATTACGAGTGCTCGTTTACATGCTTCAAAATCCGATCTACTCCTAGATCTAAAGAGAGATAAACATTTTACCTTTGATGCGTGCCCCGTTTAATCCCGTTCGCTCCTTTTGGATGTCGAATCTCTAGGACGTCAAGTGTCGTCCCTCTAGAAGTATCCACGCGAACAAAAGTAGATGGATGAAATCCTTTAGGTGTGCTAGCACCTTGTAGGATTCGGCCAAGAGGAGAAGAAGAAGAAGAACTCCAACAATTGGAAAGGAAGAAGAGAAGACACACTTAGAGGAAAAATGAAACAAAACCCCTTTTGTTCTTCCATGGTGGCCGGCCACTTAATGGCCATTAATGGCCATTAAGTGGCCGGCCATAATGGCCACTAATGGCCATTAGGTAGCCTTCCTTAACCCCCTTTCAATTTGAATTCAAATTCAAATGGGGGGGAAACCAAGCCAAGTCATCACTTGGTCAAGTCAAGGTGAGGTGGCCTTTTGGTCAAGTCAAACTTACCTTTTATGGAATTTCCATATTTAGTCAAGTCAAACTTGACTCCATTTCTTCTCCCATGTCAAGTCTAACTTGAAGTGGAACCAAGTCAAGTCAAACTTGATTTGGATTTGGGTCAAGTCAAACTTGCCTTTTATGGACTTTCCATATTTAGTCAAGTCAAACTTGACTCCATTTCTTCTCTCATGTCAAGTCTAACTTGAAGTGAAACCAAGTCAAGTCAAACTTGATTTGGATTTGGGTCAAGTTAAACTTGCCTTTTATGGACTTTCCATATTTAGCCAAGTCAAACTTGACTTCAATTTTTCTCCATCTATTTGTTCTTTGCGTGTGACCCTATAGGTTCTTGTAACGTTGGCAATGCTTCTAACCTCTTAGAAACATAAGCAATGAGCGGTATCTAGCAACACATCATTGCTACCCAAGTTACAAAAATGTTGAGATCCAACATCACCAATGTGACTAATAATTGTGACCATCACAATATGTGACAATGTCCTTCTATCCTTGATATCTAGATTGATCTTTCATGAGGCATAGACCGTGTCATCCTCCAATCAATCTATGTGTCTTGAACTCCAAGTAGACTCACTATAATCAAATAAGCTCAATATCTCATATTGCCTTATTTGGGCATGACCATGCACTTAGTGATCTCACTCTATCAAGACTATGATATCTCTCCCATCATATAGGAGGGATAGATCCCATCTACATCACTCACATCCCTCCGCATAATTTGTTACATACCCAGTAATCGCCTTTATAGTCCACCCAGTTACGGGTGACGTTTGACGAAACCAAAGTACATAACTCCTTATGTAGGGAACTATGGTGACTTCAGGTCTAAGGACTAATAGTCATAATAATAGTCACATGAGAAAGTATATGACACTCATATAATGATCCATGATACTTTCTCATGGCGGGCCATTCAGTATACATTCTCTAATGTATACCCATGTGTCAACTTGATATCTCATATCCATGACTTGTGAGATCAAGTCATCATGTTGACCTACATGCTAGTCTCTATGCATTAACATTGTCCTTGAATGTTAATACTTGACTAGGAATAATTAAGAGTAGTGTTCTCTATATCATCTCACTATCGATTCAACTAATCGATTGATATAGATAAGAACCTTCTACTCAAGGACGTTATTATACTAAGTTATTTGGCACCAATACACATAAGTACAATAACCATAAGAAATGCCTTTATATATAAGAAATATATATACAAGAATATGATACAATGAGTCCAAAAAGTAATCATATGATTGGCTCTAGGGCTCTCACTAACACAAAGTGCCATGCAATGAATAGAAAAATCTGCAATGCAAGAAAAAGAAAAAGAGATGGCATAGATTAAGCAAAAGTTTGTGCCAAAATGATGTTATCTTGGGTTGGAATTGACTTGGATCAAAAACTGTAAAGTTGGAATTTTGGGAATGCTGTGGACCAGCAGCTGCTCTTTGCTTAGAAGTCAAACACATCTTGCTAAATGGTTTGTGAGCGTAACAGATCTGAGAAAATGTAGAGAATTTGTGCCAAAAACAGAGAAAGGAAGAAAAATCTGTGCCATGAAGATAAATCTGAAATTAATGGAGTTTGTAGCACAAATGGAGGATGAAATCAGTAACACTTTGCTTTATCTGAATTGAATGCTGGAAATCAGTGTAGAATCTCTGCAATCGAGCTTATGAAGAGAAAAATCAGTGGGAAGCTAAACTTGTAGAATGGCTTTTAATTGGATAAAACTCTTGGGGAGCAGATTTCTGAAAATCTATGCATTACTGAGGCTGGAATCGAAGTTACTGATCTGATCTGGAATGGAATGGAATGGATTTGCAGCAGAGAATCTGAATTTCTGGCCGAAACAATGATCAAGCAGCCGACCATTTAGGGATTGCAACTAAACTGAATTGCAGCTGTACTAATTTTAATGATGCAAGGGGCTGTTGACAAGGATTAAAAGCAAAACCAATTGGAAATTACCAGGAATTGAAGGCTGAAAGATTGAGAATGAGAGCCGAATTGCAGCTGGACAAATCAGATTCTAGAAAAAAAAAATCTGTGCAATAACAAAGAAAAAAAAATATGTGCCAAGTGAGAAAATTGTGGCAAGGTTTCAAGTAGAGTTCCTGTTTATGAATCTTACACATGATCAGAGAGTTGCCAGTTCTGAAATCAATTGACTGCTATGAAAACAAAAATTCAGAAACTAATTAATACAGAAACATATGAAGGCAGATGCAAAATCAGGAAGTGGAAACTCCTTGGAAGCTCACGGCATTAGTGATGGATTGGAGCCAATTTCTGAACAAGGATTCAAGGAGCATGAGCACCACAAGAGTGAGCAAAACGTGACCAAACCAGAAACAGAAATGGGGATGCTGGGATGCTTTAAATCAGAACCGGAAAAATCAGAAAAAAAAAGTTGTAGTGCCAAAACTCCAAGTGAAGCATTTAGGTTTTCCACTACTATTTGCTCAACTACTCCTATATGTAGCTGCTGGAAAGAAATCAGGTTCTTGATTCTGAAGGTGATACCGTGAGCTGAAATCTGGAATAGAAAAAAAAGAGAATGAAATCGAAATGTGCCAACTTGGAAGGACATGTATCAAGAGGGAGTAGCAATGGTTGATTAGTGAAGGGCACATATGGAGCATCTAATTCCCCAATTGTTGTTTGATGTTTCGAGTTCTCTAATGAGAAATCTGATCCGATTGTGCTCCATTAGAAGATTCGAGAGAAGAAAAATAGTTTGAAGAAAAAAAAAAGAGAAAAAAAACAAGGAAACAAGTGGACACAATTGAGTTGGCACCATGAAATCAAGTGAAGTTTTTTCTCATCTGAATTAAAGCCTTGTTCCATTTCATTTCTGACCTTACAAGAAAGAAAGAAAGAAGAAAAAGAAGAATCAGAAAAGAGAAGAAAAAAAAATGGCACACAAGAGCAAAGTTGGCACGTTGAGATCAAATGGAGTTCTCCTCACCCAAATCAAAGCAATTACTTAAATTTGACTTTACCACACTTTGGATATCATTAGAAGACTGTAAAGAGAAGCAAAGTATATTGGAAACATTCTTGAGCAACCAAGTCCTCCACTCTATCAAATTTTTCCATTTTCTTGGTTTTTACTCAATGTCTTACCATTTTCCATGTTTTCACTTGTTTTTGTAGATGTTGATCCTAATCATGAATAATGGTGGAGATTAGATAATAAGCAAGCCTATGGTAGTGCAAGAAGCATGTGTGTTTGAGTGAGCTCCACTTCCATCATCAAGTTAGAACTTAAGGAGAGAGCCACCAAAATTTTCCTTGAAAGGCTAGTGATTTAAATTCATCTCAATGATTCATGATGGATAAAAAGGCTAAGTTGTTGATTTAAGGACAAGATACTAATCCATAGAGCTTAGATTTATGAGAATTGACAACCTTAGGTAATTTCTTTTCATTTGCTGCTAATTATGCTTAAGAAAGCCTAAGGGATACATACTTAGTAGTTTCGCGAGACGCTCAAGGTTAAGTGTGGGGGAGTTGATAGATACCATTTTGTTGATTATTTTAATTGCTAAAATCCATGTTTGACCTATGTTTTTATTGCTTAATTGTGAAATTGCCCTAGGTTTTAGAACTTACTCTCATTTTGGACTTAATTGCAAATTTGCATTAAATTGGATTATTTGGCCACTTAATTTATGATCTATTTTTGTAGGCATGAAAGGTTCAAGGACTTAGGGCATATTGGGTCAAACTTGAGTCGGAAGTGAACCGGATCGAATTATCAAACTTTCGATTAATCCGAGCCGTCCGATTCAAAAGCGGCTAGATCTGAGCCATCCGGGACCATCTGAAGCAATCCGAGTTAGGGTTAGGGTTGATCAAGCATTATGATCAAGATCTGAAGGTTTCATTCCAATCAGAGCTTAATCAACCGTTGGATCAAGCTCGGAGGGCTCTAGATCGTCCATTCAAAGACTAAGTTGATCTGGACCATCCGTTGCAAATCTGGAGGATCCGAGCTACCACGAGGCAGATCCTGACCCCAGATCATCATCATCAAAGTTTGGCTGAAATCAGAGCAAGATCAGCCGTTGGATTTTCTCAATTAAATCTGAGCCGTCCATTGGTTCCTATTTAATCAGAAACGCGCAGCTTCTTCCCTTCGTCGCATCTCCGCCGCAGCTTCTTCCTTCTTCAGTTCTTTGTCATTTCTTCAGCTAATTTCTTCAATCCAAGAGGCGCGACCCCTCAATTCTTCTACTAGATCAATTGCTAGGCTATTGGGAAGGTTCTCGGTGAATTTCCAGCTCCGAATTGGCCAAAACAGAGTTGTTGTGAGGTCTCCGCAGCTCTGTCATTTATTGCTTCAATCTCGGTTTTGCTCCATCCTTCATCCACCCGAGCAGTTTAGAGGGGTTCCCTGGAGTGCATTGGTTCATCCCCACACCATCCGCGCAATTGGACAATGCCAGATTGAGGAAATCGATTCGAAATTCAGATTGGTTCAGAGTGTGAGCTGGATTTGAATTGCTGAGCTGTTTCTCAATTGTTTGCTGAGCTTGCGGGTTCGAGGCTCACTCTTGCTTGACGACCAAGAAGTTATTGACCTAATAGAGTGATTGAGGATAGTTTTCTCATTTAATTTTCGAGCTTTAGATGTAATTTTCATTTCTAAATTCGTGCCATTTCATTTCTGAACATTTTATCCAGCTGCTATAATTTTCTTGTATGAATTGCTTATTTCTCAATTCGAGGCTAATCTTTGAGTGACAGCAAGGAATCGTGAGCTGAGATGAGAGATTGAGGCTTGCTTAATTAAATTCCATTGCAATTAGCTGTAATTTTCGAATTCTGAAGTTTTTGTTTCTGAATTTTTGTGTCAGCTACCTTAGGTTCAGTTTTGAATTGTTTCTGCTTAATTAGTGGTTCGAGTTTATTTCTTTCAGTAGTTAGCTAGCTTATCTAGTTGATACTTCATTTAATTTCAATTGCTTTACAATTTCCTACTTCTGTATCAGTTTTTCCAACCCGTATCAGCTCTGTTTTTGCAGATTTCAAGTTGGTTTCTTAATTCTTCAGCTTAATTCCAATTCAGTTTGTGCTTAGCTTAATCCCTGCAATTGAAGATATCATTTAGTTTGTTAATGCATTGAATCTGCCTTTGTTTTCCATTCAGTTCTATTTCTGAACTTTTAGCTCAGCCTGTTGCGTATCAATTCTTCCAACTCCAATTCTGCAAATTAGTTTCATCTCTGTATTTTTAGTCTAGCACTTCTAAATGTAGCATCAGTGGGCTCAGTTTGGCTGAATTGAAGTTGAATATTAGAGTCGAGCATTA
The DNA here is from genome assembly GCA_024364735.1 of Boesenbergia rotunda. Classification (NCBI taxonomy): domain Eukaryota; kingdom Viridiplantae; phylum Streptophyta; class Magnoliopsida; order Zingiberales; family Zingiberaceae; genus Boesenbergia; species Boesenbergia rotunda. The sequence continues at coordinate 288,348 of JAGFNQ010000144.1, read as the reverse complement.
AATCTCAGCTGGATTGGTTGATCTGCATATTAATTTTCAGTGGCTGCGTATCATTGTATTTCTGAAATTCTTGGTGTGTAGTTGCTGAAATTTGTATCAGTTCATTAGCTCCCTTGAACCTTTACTGAAGATTAGATTTATGCATCAATTTCAGCTTGTTTGTTGCTTGTTCTGCATTTCAAACTGTTGCTGAAATTCAGCATCAGATCCTGAATTCTCACAGTCTAAAATTCATCAGTTTCAGCCTCACTGCATGCAGTGTTATAGTTTTAGTCTCAACTCTGAAGTTGTATCAATGGAACATGAGCTCTTTTGAGTTTTATACGAACAACAGAATTGAGCAATTCATTTTGATTGCTGTGTCAATTTCTGCATCCGAATCTCTTACTGCGTCCACTTAATTCTCCCTGCATTTCTGAAATTCGGCAGTTTTGTGTGTGTCAAATTTCTGCAATGATTCTGCCTAGATTAGTCCACTTTCTAAATGTCAGTTAGGGATATTTGGATTTCTTTCCAAGCATGAGTTTATGCGTTTAATCTCAGCTTGACTTGTGAATGTCTGCACTGAACCTATACTGCCTTAATCAATTTTCAAGTTTCGAATTGCTGCATTCATTTCTGCAAATGTTTTCCTTGATAGCCTAGACTTCCAATGCCGAGATGGTCAGCTATAATTGTTGCAGTTAGTTCGAAACTTTTGCACATCAGTTTCTTTTTGCATTGCGTATCAAGTTTGCTGCACTTTTTGCAGTTTGTATCAATGAAGCTTTGGCACATAAGTTTTCTTGATTTACTTGCTACAGCTTGTATCAAGTAGGGTTTTGGCATAGGTTTTGGTATTGGACTATTTTGAGATAGTTTTGCTGCATTTGATTTGGATGTGCTATCAGATTTGTTTAACAACTTCGGCTGAGTTACATTGGTTCATTAAGTTTCATTAGTTGAGTTCCTTGGGGGCATTTACTTTGTTTAGCTCATTAAGTTGAGTTCATTTATTTTCATTGCGATTTCGATTCTAATTGAACCCAATCCCCGATTCTATTTGAAACCCAAAATTCACAAACCACACCTAAATACAAGCTCGAATCACACAATGTCAACTAGTCCCGAGGAAAAATACGACCTGTGGCCCCTTTACTACGTTTTCATATTTTGATTGCAAAAAGGGTTTCCAACATTTCATATACATTTAAATTTGAGACCCACATTCGTGACACATAGTTTGGGCCTATCACCCCCCCCTCTCACGTGCATCGGTCCTACAGTAGGAACATCTCCAAATAGGTTGATATCCAACCATAGATAAGAACAACCATGGCTAGAGTCCATCAAGTTATTCTTAGCTATGAAGGTAGGTAATTATACCGATTACATATTATACATATGTAATTATCATATTATGCTATCAACTAATTGATTGTTTGCATAAATCATTTGTTGTTAATTCATTAATAAGTATGCAACAATATACATAGCACCCAACTGCACCTCTCTTTACATCGACCATGGCTGTGGCACAACAAATCGATGTTCCAAGCTTAAGGCTGACCCATTAATCAAGAAATAGTTTTAATATGGTTGGAGCTCATTCAACCGTTTAGTCAGGCTTGGATGTGTCCAACAACCAAAACTAAGGATTGACCTCTGACTCCAACTATATTAATCATAAACTAATTCCATGGTTTGAACATGTTGAGGTTCAAGCCGGGCATGGATGTGTCCATCAACCCAAACGAGAAACAATACTCCGATTCCAACCATATTAATGGAAGGTGTTGGCCTTAATATTTTGTAAGGGGTTTTGGGTCTCATCTTTTTTCTTTTATGTACATTCATGACATATAATTATGTCATGTTCTAACGATTTCCTTAATAAAGTATATATGTGACTTAATTTATCAAGTCTCATTAATTGAATTAGGAACCGGATTTCCTAATTTTAATTTCATACTTTATTCAAGGAATTGTTTTGGGAAACAATTTCCTGAATTATCATAATCAATTTCAGAAATAATATGTTTAAGACTTTGATTTCTCTAAATCAAATTTTATTAAATTAAGAGACAGATTCCCTTAATTCAACCACATATTATTTTCATGAAAATCTTATTTAAGGAAATATACTTTATAGGAAACAATTTTCATAATTAATTTTGGAGACAATAATATGTAAGTGCATCACCTCATAAATCAAATAAGGAAATTATCGTTTGAGAATCACCTCAAAATTTTTTCAAGATTTGATCATATATTTTATTTATGGAAAATTAATATCAATAACTTAATTTGGACGGCTCCCCGAGGCTCAATCCAAAATAAGCATTTGACAGTTTAAATTCAATTTAGGAAATTTAATTATAACAACTAACTTTAAATTGGACGACTCCCCGAGGCTCAATCCAAAATAAAGAATTTTGTAAATAATTTAATTTCCAATTATAAATTTAAATGTCAATTAATATTCCCATAATTTCTCTAGACTTTCTTGAAAGAAAGTGCCCAAAATTGCGAGGTTTCCATAAATGGAAAGTTTTCAAAAATAAAAGATTTTCAGAATAATTGTAAGTTTCTGGTACAACGAAAACTTACATTTTTCCAAAATTGGAAAATTTCCGAAATAGGAAATTTCCAAAATTAGAAAGTTTCCAAAAATGGAAAGTTTTCACAATTATCATAAAATTTCAGAAACAGAGATATTTCAAAAGTTTGTGAAATTTCATGAGGATTTCCAAACTTCGAAATTCCTAAATCGAAAATTTATTATAATTGGAAAGTTTCCATAATTGGAAAATATTCCAAACTTGAGATCATGACAAAGCTTTCCGCAAAATAATTATATGATTATGTCGAACACAAACCTTGTCTCTGATACCACTGTTGAGACCGGGTGCATGTTGACATGGATGCGGGTTCGTAATTTCAAAATTAATTACGTGCAGCGGAAGGTTTAGCATAAATAATTTCTCTAAATCATTTAACCACACATCTAAGCATGAAATTTTATCTTGTGTAGACATGATCATATATTTGAAATTTTGCAGAAACGTAAACTAATTTACATATTACCTCGCGTAACTCGAAGGAAGGGACGAGATCCAACCGTAAGCGTCCCTTGGAAGCTCCGCCTCGATTCGCGTCCATGCTGAGTATCTTCGGGATGACTTCGCAAAGCCACGAGTTTCGTGTTCTCGAGAACTACTAGATTCTCCGAGAACGCGACGAGAAAAACTAATAGAGAAGTCGAAAGACTAACCACAAAAGGATGGCCAGCTTGTGCTCCTTCTTGCGGCTGGTTGGAGCACGGCAAGAAGGGGAGAAGAGAAGGAGAGAAAGAGAGGGAGAGAGCCTATGCCTTCGTCTCTTCGATTATCACCCAAGCCTTGCCTTGGGTCGTTTATATAGTGGCCTCTCAACCATCATGCCTCTCAAATATGGAATAACTTATTCCATCATGCCAAGTTTGATTTTATATCATTGTTAAAATCATATTTTAATTCATGATAAAAATCAACCAAGTCTCTTCTCTCTTATGGAATAAATTTCCTTATCATGGTAAATCAATCCATGATTGATTTTATAAAATAAACCAATCCATGGTTCATTTTAATTTCCATGAAAAATAAACCAATCCTTGGTTTAAAAATTTATATCATCCATAATTTTATAAAACAAACCACACTTGGTTTATTTTATAAATTAAACCAAAAACTTGGTTCTCTCCCTTTGTTGTGGCCGGCCAAGCAAAGAGGATGGAGGCCCTCTTTGGCCGGCCCATCCAAGCCAAGCCCCAATGAATTAAACTTATTTAATTCATCTATTAAGTCTTCAAAAGACTTAGCCATTTTATGCTTCCGATGCGTCTCTGAAAAATTCAGATTCGACTTATAGTTTGGCTCAACCAAACCTAATCTCTATTGATTGGAAAATCCAATTTTCAACTCGTTTTAAATCCCTCGAATTACTCGTAGTGCATGTGACTAAATAGGCTTTCGATTTATGTTGGTCGTCTATAATTAATCAATTAATTATAGAACGATCATGAGTGGCACCTAGTAGTACATCTTGATCCCCAATTAATCGAAAGATCAACGGTTGACCTCAGAAACAATTCTGAAACCCTTCAGCAGCTATAATGAATCGTGCCCCATTCCCTTCACCATCTTATACCCACTTGGTTCAGGACATGGTCTATGTGTGTCAGTCCCCACTAGGCTGACTACGTCACACCTAGCCCAAGTAACGTTTTCTCACCCTACGGATTCTAATTACTCTCATGTATTTAAGAGATTCATACTCTGAACATGTCATGCTCTGGCCAGAGGCTTCGAGTAACAATCCGACTATAGGCCTCGGGTATACATCTCCTCGCAAGGAGTGGTGAATCCTTTGTAGCTGTTCAAACATCTTCGGGCACTTCGGCTTATACCCAATCATCCTGGGTCCACACCTCCTTGGAGATGCTTGCTTAAGATGTCAAAGTATAAGTCTCCATGACCAAGATGACTTGCCACCGCAAGTCAAAGGAACATCGCGCTTAAGCTGCAGTAAGAACTTCACTGACATATCTATATGTAGACTACCATATGAAGTTTTACAGCCAGTCACTCCAATGAACTAGTTCCCTTAACTAGCATTCATGTTTATCTCCGGACATCTCAATGTCACCAACCAGTGAGAATCAGCTGATTAGAGAATAACCCATGCTAGTCTCAATAGTATTGATAGTGTCCGTATTTATCAATTCATCAACTAGGGACAATTTCAATACTTCACAATTACACATGTAGAGATAATCACTAGTTGTGAATTCATCACAAATTCTCTCATGCTGTGAATTGTATTGCGGACATACAGTAAATGAGTTTAAGATCTCAATCAAATACACAAATATGTATACTCAAATAGTGAATATTCATTTATTAGAATAAATGATTACAATCATAAGGCGATTGCCTTAGGACACTTCTCTCACATCACTAACAGAATATCAGTCAATATTTACAGCCGTAGATGTCTTGGTTATGACTTCGGATTTCCCTGAAACCCTAGATCGAACCGACGCAAGTTCCCACCCTCGAGAATGCGCCTTTCACCTACTCCATTCAGGAGACGGTTGCCACCCCAGTCGTTCGGGTGGGCTTTTGCTTAGTCTCCGATACTTCTGGATCTCGAGACGTCTGAACCCTGACCCGTCTCTACTTCTGTCCTTAGTCATCTGTAATGCCCGCTTTTTTTTTTTAAAGCGGCATTACGTTAACATACTTAGGGCATGTAGACATCATAAGGCAGCGGAATAATTTGAAGACTTACACATACATGCCCTACTACCATTCATAACATAATGACATGGAAACTCGGCATATTGACTTCATACTTAAACATCATATCATGTCATACTTAACGTCACATCATAGAGTTCCATAAGTCATTATTCAAGCATTCAAGCATATAAGTGACCAAAGTAAGGTTCTAGCATAAATGATAAACATATGGTTTCCTGGGCCAAGTCACTACCACACACATGATTTCTTGCCCTCCTGCTGCTTCCTCATTGTCCCCGTGAATGATCTGCGGTATAAGGAAATAAGACTATAAGCACACAGGCTTAGTAAGACTCTTTCCTACTCACAAAAACCATTCATCATCTCATAATGAGCACATGAAACCTTAACATACTTGGTGCTCTACTTAGAACATAACAACTTGAATCACTTATCATATACGTGACATGGCATGAACATAAACATAAGTGAACATTCCTAGCATGGCATGAAACATGGCATAAACGTAAACATAGTAAACAATCTAAGCATGGCCTGCTACATGACATAAACATAAACACAATAAACATTCCTAGCATGGCATAATACATGGTATAAACATAACATAATAAACATTCTTAACATGGCATAATACATGGTATAAACATAACATAATAAACATTCTTAGCATGACATAATACATGGTATAAACAGGTCTATAAAGTGTAAACCAACCCGTATTGCATAAACATAGGCATACTTCCTATCATAGCATATGAGCATCTTCTTAGCATAATCATGACATAGATCAATTACTCTCATGCATCTTTCTTAACATGAAGCATAAGCATAAAATCTTATTAACATAGAATAATGCATAACATGAATGAATGCATGAGTGGAATGCATATACATAAGGATGCTTAACTTTTAAAACATACTTTTAAATGCTTAAACATAATCATCATATCATTGGGGCCCTGGCTTGTACCACATACATACATCATAAGCGCGCATCCCTAAGTAAATACGAGGTAGCTAGCCTCGACCTACTAGGGTAAGAACAGCATAGTCGGTAGTCCCCGAACCGAGGCGTTCTTAAGGTGCCCATCCCTGTTGCACAGCTTCGGTAGTGCCAGAACCGTGGACAGCATAGTCGGTAGTCCAGAACCGGGGCGTTCTTAAGGCGCCCATCCCTTGGACCCATACTTCGGTCCGGTACAAGCCCATTCATAAAGTAAAATACTTTACATGCTTCATCATTCATAGGACATTCATGGCATATTTAACATAGCATAACTTGTTACGGCTCGGCCCGTCTACCGGCCATTTACCGGTCCTCACGATCGTCGTACCGTCGACCATCGACCGTGCCGTTTAACATATTTATGCCTTAAGGACATAAGCATCATCTTTCATTCATAAACATGGCATGCATCTTCTTTCATAAAACATGCATGCATCATCATTCATAAAAGATGGCATGCATCATCATTCATAAAACATGACATACATCTTCGTACATAAAACATGGCATGCATACCTAAACATCATTCTTATTCCTAGTGCTTGCATGAGCATGGCATATAAGGTAAGCATTGCATTATAATCATTGAACATGACATGTTTTCATAGACATTTATCCCACTCCATAGAGCTTGCATGATCATGATACATAAGGTAAACATTACATTTCATACCTAAGCATGGCATCTATCTCAAGCATACACGGGTAGGACTTCCATAAACATGCTACCTTCTATCCAAGTGCATGGCATAGAACATAAGACATTCATAAATAAACCCTATTAAGCATGGCATCCAATCATAAACATACAAACATATAACATGGTACTTAAGGTTAGGGTTACAGGTAACTTAATCTCTACCACATGCTTGAACCTTGATATATATATATATGTATACTTCATGATAATGCATAAATCATCATTCTTCGAACCCTAAATCCTTCCAAACCCTAATTTCCTTTGCTTGGCCGAAACCTATAGGGATGGTTTCCATCATTCAATTAATCATGTAAGATAGCATAAGGTAAAGAACCAACCATACTTTACTTATAAGACCATTGGAGGCCATTAGGGCTCATAATTAGGGTTATCCCTATCCTTTAGCCCTCTTTCCTTGTGCTGGCCGAAACCTACAAGGCCATGGGTGCATGGAAAAATTCCATGGAAACCCCCAATCAAACATTAACACCAAACATACTCTACCATAAAGCCATTGGGACCCTTGCTTTAGGGAATCCCTAACTTTTTGCCCTAGATCCAACTTGGCCGAAACTTGTGGGGGTCACAAAGCCTTATAAAAGTTCACATAAGCCCCCCTCAATCTCCCTTATATCATGATAATACACAAAACACATGCTTGAGGGTTTAGGTTCAACCCTACCCATGGATTCATGGAATGGCCGAAACCCTAGGGGATCCTAGGGTACCCCAAAAATTCTCAAAAATTATATTTAATCTCTAAACATCATGAGGACACATTAGAAAATATAATAAAGATTTTTAGCATCATCATGGACTCAACAACCCTAGTGGCCGAAACCCATAAGACTAGGGTCCTTGGTTTTTCTTTCTTTCAACATCAAAACGCAAAAACCAATCAATATATCATGCTAAAAACATAAGGACTATTATACCACAGGTGAGGGAGTCTTACCTTGGTTGATCTTGATTTTTAAACCTTAAAAGAGAAGAAGATTGCAAATCCTTTGGACACTTGAACCCCCTTGCCTTTGTATCCTTGGAGAACCCTGAGATCTTGGTGATGAGACCTTCTTGTGGAGCTTTTCCAAGGGAGAACCTCTCCTTGAGGTTTTGGCTAGGATGAGGAAGGAGGAGGAGAGGAAATGCAATTGATGGAAGGAAGAAGGTAACTCCCAAACCCCCCTCTTTATAACCCATTAAGGAGGTAAATGAAGAGTCTCTCCATGACCCTTCATCTTCTTCTAAGCCTTAACCAATATCCACTTCATTTCCTCATAACATTCCCTTACTAGGTGAGTGAGTTAGAGCATGCATGGTTGTATAAGAGGTCCAAGGTTCAATCCTTGGTGCATGCACCTTATTTTTTATTTTATTTTCCTTTTATTTTCCTATGATTTTTCCCAAAATTCCAAAAATCCTCTAAAAATTCCCCCATAATTATGTTAATATTTCTCATTAAAACCCCTTTATATTTATATTAATTTTTCCCTAAAATTCTCCAATAATTATGGTACTAAAAAGCCCATATAAGGCCCATTAGTACTTAGTTTTCTCAATTTAAATGAGAAAATATGAATTTCTAGGCCACCTTTTGTATTAATATTTCTAGGTCCCTCGGAAATTTATCTAAACATGCTCAATATGTTAAGAAAATATTAAGAGAATTTTTTGGGTCGTTACAATCCCCCATACCTCGTGAAAGTTCGTCCTCGAACTTAGAATAGCTCCGGGTACTTGCGCCTCATCTCGTCCTCGCGTTCCCAGGTAGCTTCTTCGAACTGTTGACTTTGCCATAGGACCTTGACTAAGGGTACCTCCTTATTCCTTAGCTTCTTGACTTCCCTATCCAAAATCTGGATGGGTCTGCTCTCATAACTTAGGTCCTCTTGTACTTGTACTATCTGCGGCTCGATCACTTGGTCCATATTTGGGATACACTTTTTAAGCAGGGACACATGAAATACGTTATGGATAGCTGACATCTCTGGAGGCAGCTCTAGCTCATATGCCACTTTACTGACTCTTTTCAGAATCCAGTACGGCCCCACATAGCACGGACTTAGTTTTCCTTTCTTCCTAAATCTTGTCACCCCCTTCATAGGAGCCACTTTGAGAAATACCCAATCTCCAACATTAAATTCCAGTGGTCTACGCCGGACATCGGCATAATTCTTCTGCCGGCTCTGAGCAGTTGCTATCCGTTGTCGAATATTCTGTATAGCTCGGGTGGCGCTGTCGATAACATCCGTTGTGAGCCCCATTTCCTTCTTTTCACCACCCTCGTACCAACAGATCGGAGACCTACATCTCCTCCCATACAAGGCTTCATAAGGTGCCATTCCAATAGTAGCTTGGTAGCTATTGTTGTAAGCAAATTCCGCTAAGCATAGATATCGACACCAACTTCCCTTGAAATCCAGGGCACAAGCTCTCAACATATCTTCTAGTATTTGATTCACCCGTTCCATTTGCCCGTCAGTCTGAGGGTGAAAGGCGGTGCTAAATCGCAATTTAGTGCCGAGGGACTTCTGAACGCATTCCCAAAAATGCGAAGTAAAGCGACCATCCCTATCTGATATGATGGTCTTGGGAACTCCATGAAGCCTAATTACTTCCTTAACATATAATTGAGCCAGTTGCTCAATCGAATAAGTCATCTTGATCGCCAAGAAGTGAGCAGACTTTGTCAGCCTGTCCACAATTACCCATATTGCATCATATCCATTCGTCATCCTGGGAAGCCCTGAAATGAAATCCATAGAGATGTCTTCCCATTTCCACTCCGGAATTGCAAGTGGCTGCAGAACTCCTCCGGGTCGTTGGTGTTCTGCTTTTACTTGCTGGCAAGTCCTGCAAGTATTAACATGCTGAGCCACATCCCTCTTCATACCTGACCACCAAAACTTCTCTTTCAGATCCTGATACATCTTGGTGGATCCTGGATGCATCGAATAAGGGGTTCCGTGAGCTTCTGCCAGTATCTCCTTTCGAAGCTCCGGATCATTAGGAATACATAGACGATCCCTAAGGTAGAGTACTCCCCCTTTGGCGATATGAAAACCATCGCCCTTCCCTTCTAGGATCTCCTGCCTTATTTTCTGAAGACTCAGATCACCATTCTGTTTATCCACTATGTCCTCAAATTGTGTGGGGATATTGTCATGGTGGAAAGTTGTCCAGAGATGACTTCGACCCCAAAATTCATAATTTCTCTTTCGAGTGGTCGGGGTAACTTAGACATGGACGTCAAGGTGGCACTTGACTTCCGGCTGAGTGCATCGGCCACTCTGTTTGCCTTCTCTGGATGGTAGAAGATCTCGCAATCATAGTCCTTCACCAACTCAAGCCATCGGCGTTGTCTCATATTCAGGTCTTTCTGAGTGAAGAAATATCGCAGACTCTGGTGGTCCGTATAGATCTTACACTACGCTCCATATAGATAATGCCTCCATATTTTAAGAGCGAAGACCACCGCGGCTAATTCTAGATCGTGGGTGGGGTAATTCTGTTCATGTTCTTTAAGTTACCTAGAGGCGTAGGCAATGACTTTACCATTCTGCATAAGCATAGCTCCAAGTCCCCGTCGGGAGGCGTCGCTATACATGTCAAAGCCCTGGTTACTTTCCGGAAGGGTAAGAATTGGAGCACTTGTAAGTCTCCTTGGCATATAATTGGGCTAATGTCATTAATAACTCCATGACATAATTATATGCATATATCATAATTATATACTTATTTTAATTATGGGTAAACCTAATAATAGTATGCTTCCGAAATATTAGTTCTCAACCTGAGTTACGAATCATATTAGTTGTATGGTTATCATAGAATAGGTGAGATCCTATTTATTATATTACATAAAATAATTTTAGGTAATCTTATATATTATATATAAGATAACAGTGACCCATAATCTATAATAAGTGTTAACATAATTAGGACCCTACCCTATGCGTCCCTTCCTAAGTTATACCGTATGACTTATACCATTAATTATATCAATATTAATATCATGGAACTAATGCTATACGCTAACATAGGTGAGAGTGTTATAATCTCATGTATGTAGGCTATCAGAAAATTTTCTACATGTGACTATATTATAGATTATACATAATATCATAAATTATAGTTTTTTTTTATCCCTATATTATTCTAAATATTTAATTCATAACAGAAGATAAAATATCGTTCATCGTTACATATCCTAAAGTACTTTTCATCATAACATCGTTTATACTTGCATATTCTAGAACCATAAAACATCCTAGAAGTGCTTACTACTATAAGATATGTAAAGAGGTACTTACTTGGAAGCGGCAGGAAGAGGGCTTGATGTGTGTGTAGTGAGATGGTTACTGCTCTGATACCAACCTGTAACGCCCACTTTTTTTTTCTTTCTATTAAGCGGCGTTACGTTAACATACTTAGGGCATGTAGACATCATAAGGCAGTGGAATAAGACTTTAAGACTTATACATACATGCCCTACTACCATTCTTAACATAATGACATGGAAACTCGGCATATTGACTTCATACTTAAACATCATATCATGTCATACTTAACGTCACATCATAGAGTTCCATAAGTCATTATTCAAGCATTCAAGCATATAAGTGACCAAAGTAAGGTTCTAGCATAAATGATAAACATATGGTTTTCTGGGCCAAGTCACTACCACACACATGATTTCTTGCCCTCCTGCTGCTTCCTCATTGTCCCCGTGAATGATCTGCGGTATAAGGAAATAAGACTATAAGCACACAGGCTTAGTAAGACTCTTTCCTACTCACAGAAACCATTCATCATCTCATAATGTGCACATGAAACCTTAACATACTTGGTGCTCTACTTAGAACATAACAACTTGAATCACTTATCATATACGTGACATGGCATGAACATAAACATAAGTGAACATTCCTAGCATGGCATGAAACATGGCATAAACGTAAACATAGTAAACAATCTAAGCATGGCCTGCTACATGGCATAAACATAAACATAATAAACATTCCTAGCATGGCATAATACATGGTATAAAGATAACATAATAAACATTCTTAACATGCATAATACATGGTATAAACATAACATAATAAACATTCTTAGCATGACATAATACATGGTATAAACAGGTCTATAAAGTGTAAACCAACCCGTATTGCATAAACATAGGCATACTTCCTATCATAGCATATGAGCATCTTCTTAGCATAATCATGACATAGATCAATTACTCTCATGCATCTTTCTTAACATGAAGCGTAAGCATAAAATCTTATTAACATAGCATAATGCATAACATGACTGAATGCATGAGTGGAATGCATATACATAAGGATGCTTAACTTTTAAAACATACTTTTAAATGCTTAAACATAATCATCATATCATTGGGGCCCTGGCTTGTATCACATACATACATCATAAGCGCGCATCCCTAAGTAAATACGAGGTAGCTAGCCTCGACCTACTAGGATAAGGACAGCATAGTCGGTAGTCCCCGAACCGAGGCGTTCTTAAGGTGCCCATCCCTGTTGCACAGCTTCGGTAGTGCCAGAACCGTGGACAGCATAGTCGGTAGTCCAGAACGGGGCGTTCTTAAGGCGCCCATCCCTTGGACCCATACTTCGGTCCGGTACAAGCCCATTCATAAAGTAAAATACTTTACATGCTTCATCATTCATAGGACATTCATGGCATATTTAACATAGCATAACTTGTTACGGCTCGGCCCGTCTACCGGCCCATTTACCGGTCCTCACGACCGTCGTACCGTCGACCATCGACCGTGCCGTTTAACATATATATGCCTTAAAGACATAAGCATCATCTTTCATTCATAAACATGGCATGCATCTTCTTTCATAAAACATGGCATGCATCATCATTATAAAACATGGCATGCATCATCATTCATAAAACATGGCATACATCTTCGTACATAAAACATGGCATGCATACCTAAACATCATTCTTATTCCTAGTGCTTGCATGAGCATGGCATATAAGGTAAGCATTGCATTATAATCATTGAACATGACACGTTTTCATAGACATTTATCCTACTCCATAGAGCTTGCATGATCATGATACATAAGGTAAACATTACATTTCATACCTAAGCATGGCATCTATCTCAAGCATACATGGGTAGGACTTCCATAAACGTGCTACCTACTATCCAAGTGCATGGCATAGAACATAAGACATTCATAAATAAACCCTATTAAGCATGGCATCCAATCATAAACATACAAACATATAACATGGTGCTTATGGTTAGGGTTACAGGTAACTTAATCTCTACCACATGCTTGAACCTTGATATATATATATATATATGTATACTTCATGATAAAGCATAAATCATCATTCTTCGAACCCTAACTCCTTCCAAACCCTAATTTCCTTTGCTTGGCCGAAACCTATAGGGATGGTTTCCATCATTCAATTAATCATGTAAGATAGCATAAGGTAAAGAACCAACCATACTTTACTTATAAGACCATGGGAGGCCATTAGGGCTCATAATTAGGGTTATCCCTATCCTTTAGCCCTCTTTCCTTGTGCTGGCCGAAACCCTACAAGGCCATGGGTGCATGGAAAAATTCCATGGAAACCCCCATCAAACATTAACACCAAACATACTCTACCATAAAGCCATTGGGACCCTTGCTTTAGGGAATCCCTAACTTTTTGCCCTAGATCCAATTGGCCGAAACTTGTGGGGGTCACAAAGCCTTGTAAAAGTTCACATAAGCCCCCCTCAATCTCCCTTATATCATGATAATACACAAAACACATGCTTGAGGGTTTAGGTTCAACCCTACCCATGGATTCATGGAATGGCCGAAACCCTAGGGGATCCTAGGGTACCCCAAAAATTCTCAAAAATTATATTTAATCTCTAAACATCATGAGGACACATTAGAAAACATAATAAAGATTTTTAGCATCATCATGGACTCAACAACCCTAGTGGCCGAAACCCATAAGACTAGGGTCCTTGGTTTTTCTTTCTTTCAACATCAAATCCCAAAAACCAACCAATATATCATGCTAAAATCATAAGGACTATTATACCACAGGTGAGGGAGTCTTACCTTGGTTGATCTTGATTTTTAAACCTTAAAAGAGAAGAAGATTGCAAATCCTTTGGACACTTGAACCCCCTTGCCTTTGTATCCTTGGAGAACCCTGAGATCTTGGTGATGAGACCTTCTTGTGGAGCTTTTCCAAGGGAGAACCTCTCCTTGAGGTTTCGGCTAGGATGAGGAAGGAGGAGGAGAGGAAATGCAATTGATGGAAGGAAGAAGGTAACTCCCAAACCCCCCTCTTTATAACCCATTAAGGAGGTAAATGAAGAGTCTCTCCATGACCCTTCATCTTCTTCTAAGCCTTAACCAATATCCACTTCATTTCCTCATAACATTCCCTTACTAGGTGAGTTGGTTAGAGCATGCATGGTTGTACAAGAGGTCCAAGGTTCAATCCTTGGTGCATGCATGCACCTTATTTTTTATTTTATTTTCCTTTTATTTTCCTATGATTTTTCCCAAAATTCCGAAAATCCTCTAAAAATTCCCCCATAATTATGTTAATATTTCTCATTAAAACCCCTTTATATTTATATTAATTTTCCCTAAAATTCTCCAATAATTATGGTACTTAAAAGCCCATATAAGGCCCATTAGTACTTAGTTTTCTCAATTTAAATGAGAAAATATGGATTTCTAGGCCACCTTTTGTATTAATATTTCTAGGTCCCTCGGAAATTTATCTAAACATGCTCAATATTTTAAAAAAATATTAAGAGAATTTTTCGGGTCGTTACATCATCGCTCAGCTAAGATGCTCAATCCCTCGGACCAAGACTTCGTGCCCAATTGCTCGAACCAGGTCTTCTTGCCCAGTCCTCGACCAGGACTTCGGTGCCCAACCCTCAGCCAGGTCTTCCTGCCTAGTCCTTGACCAGGACTTCAGTGCCCAACCCTCGCCCAGGTCTTCTTGCCCAATCCTCGACCAGGACTGAGTACCCAGCAGGTCTTCGGTGCCCAACCCTTTGCCAGGACTTAGTGCCCAGCTTCACTCACCAGGTCTTAGTGCCTAGATTAACAAGGACTTTTCTTCCACATTGGTTACTCCTCTCTTAACTCCCCTTCTCTTGTTTAATGTATCACTGACTTAAGTATATTGTCAATCATTAAAACATTTAGAGGAGGACATCACTGATGCAACTTGCACCAACTCTCTCTCCCTACACTTGAAACTTATTATGTGGAATTTAAAAATTGACATTTAAAATAAAATATACCTGATTCACCCCTGGGCTCTGATAGATACCATTTTTGTTGATTATTTTAATTGCTAAAATCCATGTTTGACCTATGTTTTTATTGCTTAATTGTGAAATTACCCTAGGTTTTAGAACTTACCTTTATTTTGGACTTAATTCCAAATTTGCACAAAATTGGATTATTTGGCCACTAAATTTTTGATCTATTTTTGTAGGCATGAAAGGTTCATGGACCTAGGGCATACTGGGTCAAACCTGAGTTGGAAGTGGAACCGGATCGAATTATCAAGCTTCGGATTAATCCGGGCCGTCCGATTCAAAAGCGGTTAGATCTGAGCCATCCGGACCATCTGAAGCAATCCGAGCTAGGATTAGGGTTGATCAAGCACTCTGATCAAGATCTGAAGTTCCATCATAATCAGAGCTCAATCAACCATTGGATCAAGCTCGGAGGGCTCTAGATCGTCCATTCAAAATTAGGTTGATCTGGACCATCCGTTGCACATCTGGAGGATCCAAGCTACCACTAGGCAGATCCTGACCCAGATCATCATCATCAAAGTTTGGCTCAAATTAGAGCAAGATCAGCCGTTGGATTTCCTCCGATCAATCTGGCCATCCATGCTTAAGTATTTAATCAAAAATCCTGCGCAGCTTCTCCTTGTCGCGTCTCCGCCGCAGCTTCTTCCTTCTTCGTGTTCTTAGTTTTCTTCAGCAGTTTTCTTCAATCCAAGGGGCGCGACCCCTCAATTCTTCTACTAGATCAATTGCTAGGCTATTGGGAAGGTTCTCGGTGAATTTCCAGCTCCGAATTGGCCAAAACAGAGTTGTTGTGAGGTTTCCGCAGCTCTGTCATTTATTGCTTCAATCTCGGTTTTGCTCCATCCTTCATCCATCCGAGCAGTTCAGAGGGGTTCCCTGGAGTGCTTGGTTCATCCCCACACCATCCGCGCAATTGGACAATGCCAGATTGAGGAAATCGATTCTGAATTCAGATTGGTTCAGAGTGTGAGCTGGATTTGAATCGCAGAGCTGTTTTTCAATGGTTCGCTGAGTTTACGGGTTCGAGGCCAGCCCTTGCGTGACGAACAAGGAGTAATCGAGCTAGGGAAGGGTTGAGGATTAGTTTACTTGGTTAATTTTCATTGTTTGTAGCTGTAATTTTGTTTCTGCACTTGGTTTAATTTCTGTTTTTGTATTAGAATACTCAATTTCGTTTCTCTGAATTGTTTAGCTTAATTAGGTTTAAATCTTCAAGTTAGGTAATTTAGGAGCGTGTTTAGTGAACAATAGCTTCTAGTTTCATTTTACTTTGGTTTATTTTGATTGCGTGCCATTTCCTTTCTTTGCGTATCAGTTTCCTAAGCCTATTTTTCTGCGTATCAATTCAATGCCTGCAAGTTTCAGATTTCAATTTGAATTTTTCATCAGTAAATCTAGCTTCTCTGAATCATTTCTGAACATTAGAATTGGGAACTAGATTTTAGTTGTTTGTTGTCTTCAAGTTTAATTAGAAGCTGCATTTCTGCAATAAGTTCTGATCTCCTTCATTTTTGCTCTAAAAAACCTGCGTATCAGCCCTTTCTTTCAGCAACTTAACTTAGCCTCCAGTAGATGTGAGTCTTCTCTTGCATTTATACATTGTAGCTGGGGTAGTTTATAAAGATTTAGTATTAACCTCTGCATTTGTATCAGCCTGATCGAATCAAACTCCAATTCTGCATTCCAGTTTCAATTTTGTACCCGATTCATTTCTGCAATTGTAAATGGTAGCTGCTGAAGCTATATCAAGGAAGCTTTGCATTCGAACTCTTTTGCACTTAATTTCAGTTGTTAGCTTGAATTTGCATCCAACTTGTCGCTGCATTCCTGCTGCATGTTTCTGAATTTCTGCAATGAAACTGCAGTTTGTTGCAGTTTCTGCAGTTGTGGTTGGAGTCTGAATGTTTTCATTGATTCAGTACTTGTGTCAAGTTCTTCAACATCTGTTTAGATTAGTCTATTGGAGTCTGAATGTCTTCATTGACCCCTGCATATCACTGAATGCACAGCTGTGTTTTTCCAGCTTAATCGATTCGTTCAATTCTGCACCTTTGGCACAAAAGCATTGGCTTTGGCACAAATGTTTCCTCTGCGTGTCAACTGTTTTTGGCACTGATTTGTATCAAGACTAAGCCTATTTTTAATGTATTATTGAGCCTGAAATCATCTCACTCGCATTGGGTTTGTTCTGAATTGTATTTTAAATTTTGCAACTAGGTTCAAGGTGTTAGCATTTGGTTTAGTCGGAAACTGTCAAAACCTGTTTCGTTTCACTTGTTTCGCATTAGGGTTTCTTTTAATGGAACTTTCCAAGTTGCACACTATCTATGATGAACTCTTGCAATTGGAATCAGTTTAAGTCCTGAATTTTGCAACATTGTATTATTTGATTAAGTGGTCCATTGGTTGAATCATTAGATGTCATCACTTGTTTAGCTTATTAGATAAGTTTCCTCTATTTTCATTGCATTTTCATTTCTCAATTGCAATCCAAACCCAGATTTTCATTCAAAACCCAAATTCACAAACGACACATAAATACAAGCGCGAATCGAAACAACATAAATTAGTCCCGAGGAAAAATACGACCTGTGGCCCCTTTACTACGTTTTCCTATTTTTGATTGCAAAAAGGGTTTCAGCACATTTATAAATTCTAAATTCTGATCGGACCCACATTCGTGACAACTTAACTTAGCTAAATCGGGTCCATCAAATTTTTGGCGCCGTTGCCGGGTAGCAACTAGTTGATTTGTTTGATTTTTGCTTGTGTGCTTTTGGACATATCATTGGGTTCTATTTTATTTTGCTTTATCTTTTGTATACGGTTGCTGCCATTTTTCTTATTTGTTTTGTGACAGGACTGCCAGTTCAAAATATTCTCATCTACTTACCAGCAGCCGTGTCCACAATTTCAGGAGAACCAACCTTTTAATCAGTAACCAAATCAATTTTTTCAGCCACAATGTCAACAATTTCAGCAAGATTTTCAGCCAAGTCAGAATTTTCAGATTGGGCAGCCACAATTCCATAATTTTCAGCCCAACTTTCAGCAACCACCCTTCCATCAAGTTCAACCAAATCAAGGATTTCATCATTTTAACCAAAATTTTCAGCAGCCTTTTGTAAGTTTTCAGCAAGGAAATAATCAATTTCAGCCTCCACCTCAGCCATGGCAGCAAGAATTTCAACCTATACAGAATTTTCAACAACCTTTTCAATATTCACAGCCATATGATCTAAATTTTCAGCTACATAACCAGAATTTCCAGCCCATGCAAATTCAGTTTTCACCACCACAAATTCAACCTCAGATCCAAGAATTCCATGGCTACAATTTTCAGCAATCGCCGCCAACTTGTGAATTAAATTTTCAGCAGTTTAATCAGCCTATTCAACCATTTTATCAACCCCCATAGTCTCAATTTCAACAAATGTTTCAACAAGAGCTTCAAAACCTCGGAAGGCAAATGGAACAAGTGGCTAGTGATTTGAATCAGATAAAAGCCCAAAGATCAGAACAATTATCTTCTCAAGTTGTTTTTAGTTCTGAGAGCCCCGGAGTTGATTTTATATCAGTTCAAGGTGACCCTAGTGCATGGCCAAGACCTTCTTCAAGTGATCTTGCAAAATTGGTGGAAGAAGAAGAAATTATTAAAATTAGGGCACCTACATCATGCATCCCTCCGGAAATTCCTATTCAAAATTCATTTCCAAATTTTTCAGCTCCAGAAGAAGAAACTGAAGCTCCACAGGACCCTTCTCAATTTTTATTTTGTGATGATAATGTTATTGATGGTCCTAATTTTTCTGATATTGTTGTTGCAGATATTGCAGAAGAAGCATGCATAGGAGATGATTCCATAGGTGTAGGGGATTGCACTAAGCCCGAGGGACCACCACAATTTACTGGTATATTAGAAGATTCAGACGATGAACCAGAAAGTGTAGGGACTTGCATGGTGGAAGCAAGCACCCAAGGATCACCTGCTTTAGTTGAGTGTCCACCAGAGCTTGAGGCTGATGAGGAGCATGTACTTGATCAGGAGGAGGCCATGGATACATCTACTCTTGTAGAACCTCCAGGTATTCTCCAGCACGCTCAGGTAAGTATTTCTCCTCTTTGTTCAGAAAAATTCAGCGAGGTACCTAGTGCTGACTTTATTGGTTATGATGAATTTATTGATATACCTTGTGTAGAGACTGCTAGTGAAAATCCAGTTGAGGTACCAAAAATTGATTTCATTGGTCGTAATGCATTACTTAATACATCTCTTGATATGGATTGTGAAATAATTTTAGAGGGACCTATAATTAATGTTGTTTGTTATGATGAATATCTTGATACATCTTTTATGGATATGGATAGTGAAAAATTTTTAGAAGTGCCTGAAATTGATGTTATTTATTTTGATGAATCTCTTGCTATATCTTATGCTGAGGTTGAATGTGAAAAACTTATGGAAGTATCTGAGATTGATTTTGTTGGCTGTGACACATTGCTTGATACATCCTTGATGGAAAATAATCGTGATATTTCTATTGATGTGCCGAAAATTGATTTCTTTATTTGTGATGAGTTTCTGGATGCAAATTTTATAGAAAATAATTGTGAAAAATTTATTGAGGCACCAGAATTTGATTTTATTGGATATGATGCAGTTTTGGATACAATTCATGCAGAGACTGATATTATTTTATTTCCTTTGTACCCTGCATGCTTGAGAGAGGTGTTACATTATTTTGCAGGGTCCAGAAGACTTCAGGAGTGGGTGCTCCAACTGAATAGACTTCAACCTCCTGAAGGACTTCTAAAAGGCATCAAGAAGGAGGAGTTGATTTTACTCTAATTCAAAGCACTCCCCCTCTGACATGGGTCTTATACCTAAATCGCCTTCGGCCACCGGAGCAAATTTTTGTAAAATTCAAGTGTGGGGGAGTCCAAATTCTCTCAGCCACCCATTTTCCTCCACTACCACGATGGAGGCTACTTCTGGATCGACTCCGTCCACCAGAAATAAAGGGGAGATTGTTCTTTCTTGTATTTTCTTTTATTGCATGTTTCATTTTTTTTATGCTTTCTAGAAGTAGAATTTTCTTTTAAACTGAGTCCTTGTCAATAAATGCATGTTAGTTTTCTTAGATATTTGTTTCTTGCATGACTAGGAATAAATGTATCCCTCTAGGTTATCTTAATGTCATTTTAGAGTCTTTTGAAAATAAATTAAATTTGGTTGTTAAAACTTAGGGTTTGAGCTAATGGATGAAATCTTGGATGCTTGAGTACTACTTGATTTTAGATTCTTAATTGATGACTTGAGATGAATTATTTTTGCCTAGTGAGAATTAGTCTTATATCTGTGACAAACATATGTTATTGTACTCTAGAACTTGCTTAGGTTCTTTCAAAATCATATTTCAATGATTGGATCACATCTATAGAGGCTAATCACTTTGTTTACCTTTCCATATTAATTTTGACAAAAATCATGTTCATTCCATTTTTCTTTACTTATTTCCTACTCTTACCCTCACTTTTCTTTGGACTTGTTGTTTGAAATGTTTCTTAATTTTATTTTGGCCGAGACGGACAAAGATTTAAGTGTGGGGGAGTGACTAGTGTGTTGGAAAGATTTGGTATCAAAGAGGCAATTGCAATTCATGTAGAAAAAAAAATTCTGCAATTTTCTTGTGCCAAGAATGATGTTTGAGTGTGTTTCGTGCCAAAAATGAGCAAGGAGAAATGGTTGAGGATGGAACCAATGGAGGCATCTAGATTCTTGATTATAGTTTGAAGATCCAAGTGGCATGGTGTGACAATAAAAAAAATTTCTGCAATGAGAAACAATGGCACGCAAAAGCACAAAGAAAGAAATTCTTGTGCCAAGGTGAAGAAAGAAAAAAAATCTGCTAGCTTGGATCGAGATTGGGTTGGATCAAAAACATTAAAGTTGGAATTTTGGGGAGCCAAGATCAGCAACATCTTGTAGAGACTGCACACAAGCTGGATAATCTGAAACATGGCAGCAAATCTGTGCCAAAAACAGAGGAAGAAAAGGAAAATTCTGTGTAGATTAGGAATGAAGTGTAGTGGACTGATTTGAGCTGGAATTTTGAACTGAATTGCAATGGCAGCTGTTGAAATCTGAAGCTGAAAAGCTGAGTTCGAAATAAGTTGAAAACCTGTAAGGAGCTGTTGTTAAAGCTGCAAGAAAAAAAATTTCAGATTAGAATGTTGGAAGGATTAAGATTGTGTTTCCATACAAGCACTTTGGTATCAACTTGGGATTTAAGCAGGTTTTCCGAGACTGTAAATCAAGATACTAGTTGTATGAATCTATCAAAAAGTGTGGAGCACATTATGCTGATCAAAACAAAGGAAATTGTGGCTGATTGGCTGTTTTAGATCAGAACAGAGAAATGAAAAAAAAAAACTGTAGTGAGCTAATTCCGAAACAGTTTGGGATCCAAAGAAAAATGCAGTTAAGTTGATGCTAATTGCTGTGAAACATCAGAGAATTGCAAGGGTTACAAGTAATGCCGTGGAGCTGTCCAAATAACAAGACTTAGCTGCCAACAAAAACAAATAGAAAAAAAAAGAGAACATTTTGAGAAAAACAAAAAGAAGCAAAATGGAACAATTGGAGTTTTGGAGCTTTGGCATTGTAATTTTCCTCATCCGAGTCCAAGCTTTATTTCATTTCATTTTTGACCTTGCTAGAAGATAAAAGAAGAAGAGAAAAATTAGAAAAGAGAAGAAAGAAACAAAGTTGGCACGCAAGGTGGAAATTGGCACATTGAGATCAAATGGAATTTTCTTCACCCAAATGAAAAGCATTATCCAAATTTGACTCCATCACACTTTTGATTTCACTAGAGGACTGACAAGAGGGGCAAAGCACATTGGAAACATACTTGAGCACTCAAGTCTTCCACTCCATCAATTTTTCCATTTCCTTAATTTTTACTCCATTTCTTAACATTTTTCATGTTTTTATTTGTTTTTGTAGATGTTGATCCTAATCATGAATGATGGTGGAGAGTAGATAATAAGCAAGCCTATGGTAGTGCAAGAAGCATGTGTGTTTGAGTGAGCTCCACTTCCATCATCAATTTAGAACTTAAGGAGAGAGCCACCAAAATTTTCCTTGAAATGCTAGTGATTTAAATTCATCTCAATGACTCATGATGGATGAAAAGGCTAAGTTGTTGATTTAAGGACAAGATACTAATCCATAGAGCTTAGATTTATGAGAATTGACAACCCTAGGTAATTTCTTTTCATTTGCTTCTAATTATGCTTAAGAAAGCCTAAGGGATAATACTTACTGGTTTCGCGGGACGCTCAAGGTTAAGTGTGGGGAGTTGATAGATACCATTTTTGTTGATTATTTTAATTGCTAAAATCCATGTTTGACCTATGTTTTTATTGCTTAATTGTGAAATTACCCTAGGTTTTAGAACTTACCTTTATTTTGGACTTAATTGCAAATTTGCACAAAATTGGATTATTTGGCCACTAAATTTTTGATCTATTTTTGTAGGCATGAAAGGTTCATGGACCTAGGGCATACTGGGTCAAACCTAAGTCGGAAGTGGAACCGGATCGAATTATCAAGCTTCGGATTAATCCGGACCGTCCGATTCAAAAGCGGCTAGATCTGAGCCATCCGGGACCATCTGAAGCAATCCGAGCTAGGATTAGGGTTGATCAAGCACTCTGATCAAGATCTGAAGGTTTCATCCTAATCAGAGCTCAATCAACCGTTGGATCAAGCTCGGAGGGCTCTAGATCGTCCATTCAAAGATTAGGTTGATCTGGACCATCCGTTGCACATCTGGAGGATCCAAGCTACCACGAGGCAGATCCTGACCCCAGATCATCATCATCAAAGTTTGGCTCAAATCAGAGCAAGATCAGCCATTGGATTTCCTCCGATCAATCTGAGCCGTCCATGCTTAAGTATTTAATCAAAAATCCTGCGCAGCTTCTCCTTGTCGCGTCTCCGCCGCAGCTTCTTCCTTCTTCGTGTTCTTAGTTTTCTTCATCAGTTTTCTTCAATCCAAGGGGCGCGACCCCTCAATTCTTCTACTAGATCAATTGCTAGGCTATTGGGAAGGTTCTCGGTGAATTTCCAGCTCCGAATTGGCCAAAACAGAGTTGTTGTGAGGTTTCCGCAGCTCTGTCATTTATTGCTTCAATCTCGGTTTTGCTCCATCCTTCATCCATCCGAGCAGTTTAGAGGGGTTCCCTGGAGTGCTTGGTTCATCCCCACACCATCCGCGCAATTGGACAATGCCAGATTGAGGAAATCGATTCGGAATTCAGATTGGTTCAGAGTGTGAGCTGGATTTGAATCGCAGAGATGTTTTTCAATGGTTCGCTGAGTTTACGGGTTCGAGGCCAGCCCTTGCGTGACGAACAAGGACTAATCGAGCTAGGGAAGGGTTGAGGATTAGTTTACTTGGTTAATTTTCATTGTTTGTAGCTGTAATTTTGTTTCTACACTTGGTTTAATTTCTGTTTTTGTATTAGAATACTCAATTTCGTTTCTCTAAATTGTTTAGCTTAATTAGGTTTAAATCTTCAAGTTAAGTAATTTAGGAGCGTGTTTAGTGAACAATAGCTTCTAGTTTCAGTTTACTTTGGTTTATTTTGGTTGCGTGCCATTTCCTTTCTTTGCGTATCAGTTTCCTAAGCCTATTTATCTGTGTATCAATTCAATGCCTGCAAGTTTCAGATTTCAATTCTGAATTTTTCATCAGTAAATCTAGCTTCTCTGAATCATTTCTGAACATTAGAATTGGGAACCAGATTTTAGTTGTTTGTTGTCTTCGAGTTTAATTAGAAGCTGCATTTCTGCAATAAGTTCTGATCTCCTACATTTCTGCTCTAAAAACCTGCGTATCAGCCCTTTCTTTCAGCAACTGAACTTAGCCTCCAGTAGATGTGAGTCTTCTCTTGCATTTATACATTGTAGCTGGGGTAGTTTATAAAGATTTAGTATTAACCTCTGCATTTGTATCAGCCTGATCGAATCAAACTCCAATTCTGCATTCCAGTTTCAATTTTGTTCCCGATTCATTTATGCAATTGTAAATGGTAGATGCTGAAGCTATATCAAGGAAGCTTTGCATTCGAACTCTTTTGCACTTAATTTCAGTTGTTAGCTTGAATTTGCATCCATCTTGTCGCTGCATTCCTGCTGCATGTTTCTGAATTTTGCAACGAAACTGCAGTTTATTGCAGTTTCTGCAGTTGTGGTTGGAGTCTGAATGTTTTCATTGATTCGGTACTTGTGTCAAGTTCTTCAACATCTGTTTAGATTAGTTTATTAGAGTCTGAATGTCTTCATTGACCCCTGCATATCACTGAATGCACAGCTGTGTTTTTCCAGCTTAATAGATTCGTTCATTTCTGCACCTTTGGCACAAAAGCATTGGCTTTTGCACAAATGTTTCCTCTGCGTGTCAACTGTTTTTGGCACTGATTTATATCAAGACTAAGCCTATTTTTAATGTATTATTGAGCCTGAAATCATCTCACTCGCATTGGGTTTGTTCTGAATTGTATTTTAAATTTTGCAACTAGGTTCAAGGTGCTAGCATTTGGTTTAGTCGGAAACTGTCAAAACCTATTTCGTTTCACTTGTTTCTCATTAGGGTTGCTTTTAATGGAACTTTCCAAGTTGCACACAATCTGTGATGAACTCTTGCAATTGGAATCAGTTTAAGTCCTGAATTTCGCAACATTATATTATTTGATTAAGTGGTCCATTGGTTGAATCATTAGATGCCATCACTTGTTTAGCTTATTAGATAAGTTTCCTCTATTTTCATTGCATTTTCATTTCTCAATTGCAATCCAAACCCAGATTTACATTCAAAACCCAAATTCACAAACGACACATAAATACAAGCGCGAATCGAAACAACATAAATTAGTCCCGAGGAAAAATACGACCTGTGGCCCCTTTACTACGTTTTCATATTTTTGATTGCAAAAAGGGTTTCCAGCACATTTATAAATTCTAAATTCTGATCGGACCCACATTCGTGACAACTTAACTTAGCTAAATCGTGTCCATCAGGCTCCCCCTCAACTCCTGACGTCTTTGCTTCGTCGGCGATTAGTCAGGTGAAGAACGGTTTGGCTCTGATACCAATTGTAGGACCGGTGCCGTCGATAGAGGGGGGGTGAATATCGACCGTAAATTCTTTTCGGAATCGTCGTAAACTTTTCGATATTCGTTCTAATCAAAGTTAGTAGTACAGCGGAAAATAAAGCAGAAAAATAAAGAATGACACAAATTGCACACGGGATTTTACTTGGTTCCCGACCCCCCAGGGTCAGTACATCCAAGGCCTAAGCACGGGAACGCCCGTCCACTAATAGTCTCCTTTTCGGACTTTCCAGAGCCAGAGAAACCCGTCTTACAGTGCAAGCGTTACAAACAAAAGGATAAATAAATTTAAATGTAGAATGTAAACTCAAACCGAATAAACAGATTGAAACTCGGCCGATCTGGACCTCTGAAGTGTCGCGCACTTCCTCCTGGAGCCTCCTGGTCGTAGAGCTTCATCGTTAGTGCTTTGTCGTCACTTGGGAAGCTCAGAATGGTTTCGAAAAGTTGTGTTCTGAGCCTTGGGGTCAAGCCCCTTTTATAGGCTTCATTAGGGCGTCTGTGATCACCGGGGTGCCTCAAGGGACTTGGTCAAAGTTTATCTCCGCGCCGAACTCGCCGCAGTAGATAACACCCTTGAGCAGGGCACCCTGGACCTCCCAAGCGCCTCATTGAACCCAGTAAAAGCTTATCTCTGCTTCGAACTCGCAGCAACAGATACAGCTTTCAACCAGGGCGCCTATAACATATGGGGCGCCTGAAAGAGCCTGGTTTGCCTCCTTTCATTGAGGCACCCCAGTTGATGGGGGCGCCTGAATGAAAGCCTGCATTGCCTCCATTCATTGAGGCGCCCTAGTTGATGGGGGTGCCTAGCAGCTTGCCTTCCAGCCGCTTTGTGTTGTTTGCCTGCTTTGTCTTCCATTCTAGGTACCTGCAAGATACATAAATATAAAGCAAATACACACACAATCTTAGCCTTAATGAGATGGTTCTGACTTCAGATTTCCACGAAACCCTAGGTCGAACCAACGCAGGTTCCCACCCTCGGGAACGCGCCTTTCACCTACTCCTCTCAGGAGACGGTTGCCACCCAGTCCATTCGGGTGGACTTTAATTTAGCCTTCGATACTCTCGGATCTCAAGACGTCCGACCCTCGACCCGTCTCTAGTCCTTAGTCATCGCTCAGCTATGTTGCTCAATCCCTCGGACCAAGACTTCGTGCCCAAACCCTTGGTCCAGGACTTAGTGCCTAACTTCACTCATCAAGACTTTTGCCCAATTCCTTGAACCAGGTCTTCGTGCCCAACCCTTGGCCAGGACTTAGTGCCCAATTCCTTGAACCAGGTCTTCGTGCCCAACCCTTGGTCAGGTCTTAGGTGCCCAGCCCTCGGCCAGGACTTAGTGCCCAATTCCTCGAACCAGGACTTCATGCCCAACTCTTCGAACCAGGACTTATTGCCTAGGTTTACTAGGACTTTCTTTCACTTTGGTACTCCTCTCTTGACTTACCCTTCCCTTGTTCAATGTATCACTGACTTAAGCATATTGTCAAACATTGAAACACTTAGAGGAGGACATCACTGATGCAACTTGCACCAACACCATTGACCATGGATCCCATTTTGGCTCCTAGGGCTCTCCCTTGAGCTCCTAGCCCTAGTTACCTCCCTAGGTAACTCACTCACAAATGCAAGCCCACACCGGTGTTCCTCCGGTGCTTCTTGACCTTCAACTACAACTCTCTTAACTCTATACATCATTTTCTTGGTCAAATCCCTCTTTTCTCCTTTAAATGACTTTTCCTTGCCATTCTTGATCTTCCCTCTACCATAGTCATAGGGCATCCTTGAATACGACTTTTTACTAACATTTGACTCCCTAGAATGATATCCTAATCCTGGCCTACCATTTCTAAGTTGTTGATCATTTGGTATCATACCTAACCCCTTGGATCCTCTAATGAGTCTATCTATGTTTTTTTTCTAATTTATCAAGTTTTGCCCTCAAAACTTGATTCTCCTTTTCTAAATTTCTAACCTTAGTATCACCATGCCTATTTTGATCATTCCTAGATCTACCTATCTTCCTAGGCATGTGTCTCCCTTTCTTAGGGTTAATGCCTTGATCCTTAGGTCTCAAAGTCCTAGGTTTATCATGAAACATGAAATCTTTAACATTTTGGCACGCAATAGTATTTCTATTTCTATCATGATACTTAAAGTCAAACGTACGCATAGGTAGGCAATCATTATTTCTAGCATTCATGGAAACATTAGAAGTATAAGTAGAGTTAGGGATACCTCCCTTACCCTTGTAGCTCCCCCTCGATGTGAGCTCCTTTTCTTTTCCTCTTTCTCTCATCTTCTCAAATGTTCCATTTTCTTTAGCTCTCCTTTTCTTGGACATTGAGTGTGATAATGTCCTAGCTCCCCACAAGTATATCACCTAATGTGCTTCTTTTTTTTCATTTCCCTACAACCCACATTAGATGTTAAATTAAGTGACTTAGGTTTAGGAATTACCTCTTTTATACCTAGTAGACACTTGTCCTTATAGTGCCCCTTCTTGTTGCATCCAAAGTATATGATGTGCTCTTTTGATTTAGCTTTGGTGAAGGTTGGAGCTTCTTCTTGCTCCGGTATGGAAGTGGGTCTCTCCTCCCCCTCAATCCTTGAAGTTGACACCTCTTTTTCTTCTCTTGATGAGGTGGATGATCTCTCACTTGATTGTACCACTTCAATTGATGAGGTTGACAATTCTTTTTCTTCTTGGTCTTCTTGGACCATTAAACTTATTTCTTTGGGCTTTTCCACTATTTGAGCTTGTGTAGGATTCTTATGACATTCTTCCAACTTGTTCCATAACTCATGTGCACTTTTATATTCCCCTACACCACTCAAAACATCATTAGGTAAAATATTAACTAATATACCAATTACCTTCTTATTTGCCCTAAATTGTTCTTGTTGCTCCTTAGTCCAATATCTAGGTCAAAGCTTTTTCCCGTGTTTGTCTCTTGGAATTTCGAATGGTTCCTCTAGCACTACCATGCACTCCCAATCCATTCCAAGCCAAGTCTTCATTCTTGTCTTCCAATAATCAAAGTCTTCGTGATCGTAGGATGGTGGAGTGTTGATATCATCCCCCAACTTGTCTTCTATCATTTTTCTCCTCTAGCTTGTGCTCCTTTGGTGGTTATTCCAACAAGTGCGGTCCTTCGCTCTGATACCACTTGTTAGATCATTGTTGTCTTGCTAGAGGAGGGGTGAATAGCAACTTTCGAATTTCTCTACCTACAATGTTAGCAAGCGCAAGCAGAAATCTAATAAAACAAATGAAAACAATGCTAACGCACCTATTTATGTGATTCGGAGATAAAACCTCTACTCCACGGCTGCCCGTAAGGTGGGTGATCCCTAATCCGTCGGTGGATGATTCCCCGGAGCACCTCTGGCTAGATCGCGTATGTAACGCCTGCCCCTTACGTAAGCGACGTGTTACCTTTTTTTTCGTACATTATTGCATATGAAGCGTAAATATAGCAGCGGAAATAATACTAAATCATGAACATATGCAATTGGATAAATTTCTTTCTAACTAAACTACTTTAAGCATGTGAATCATAGCATAGCATATTTAACAAGAGAGTATATAGTTCTACATTAAGCATGTATATCATAAAGAACTTCAACTCCAACATATAGTAAGCGTAAAAATAAGAACTAACACATGAAGTTTATAAGTAACAACATTAAGTCCATAAGTAAGAGTAAAGACAATAGTAGGATCGTTCTGCCAAGTCACTGCCACACACACACATGCCCTCCTACTGCTTCCCCTTCTTTAGAAACTTTTAGTTTGATCTACAACATAAGAAGGTAGACTATAAGCATAAAATGCTTAGTAAGCTCCTTGCTTACTCACAAAATCCGTACATCACATATAAGTAGAAATCTACATCATTTGACTTAAACATATAACATGAATAAATACTTAAAGCATCTAAAGCACATAAGCATAAACACTTAAAACATGAATATATGTATCATTATTAAGGATATGGCATGAGTAAGTACTTAAAGCACATAACATTTGCATAATCTTTAAAACATAATCATGTGCATAAACATTAGACATAGCATATGCAATATCATTAAACATAAACATGTGCATAAACATTAAGGATGCTCTTTGAAAAATATATATAATATAATACTTGAACATTAACATATCATCATCATCGGGATCCCTGGCTTGTACCCATTCATCATTTGCGCGCATCCCTTCGTAGAGTGCGAGGTAGCTAATCCCGACCTACTAGGGTACTAGGCAACCTCTAGCCTAGGGATAGCTACGGTAGTCCAAAACCGGGGCCTTACTTAGGAGCCCATCCCTTGGACCTTTTTCAAGATCCGGTACAAGCCAATACATAAAGTAAAATAGCATATATGATTCCTTTTCTTTCTATAGCAATTGCTCTTTAGCATAGCATTCGTCATTTCTTTTCTTTCCTTAGAAATTGCTCTTTAGACATTCTTTTATTCATAATGTCATACATGTCATGGGCATACATTCAAAGCATAAATATCATCATAACTTTCAAGCATGAACATGGCATGGAGAAAACATAATTTCATGGTAAGAAAATTCATAACATACCAACTTATCATTCATGATTCATAAAACACATAATGTTCAATTTAAAACTAAGGATAATGCACCTAGGGAACTTGTTCCATTTTTTTTTCATCTATCATGGCATAATAAAACATGGATACCTTTAATTCAACCATAATTCAACATATACTCTACTGGTCAAAACATTTAGATAAGGTTATCATGGCATAAAACACAACACAACATCACACAACTCATACAACATGCATACATTGAATTTCCTATTACATAGAGACATCATCAAGTGAGGTAGTGACCTTAACCCATCCTAAAACCCAATTTAAGGTACTGATTAGAAACTTCTAAGGTTCATATCAACATGAAAATGTCAAAAACAAGAGCAATTGATTCATACAACATGCATATAATACATATCTAACACTAGGAAGCATTAGCAAGTAATATGACATCTTTAACTCATTTTTTTAACCCTTATTTAGGGTATGGGCTGAACATGTACATATGAGAAAACATGGCATAAATATAAATAAAACACTCAACAAAACATTAACAAGGAATTAAAACCATTAGCAAGTCAAAAAGAACCCAAACATCTTCTTATGGCCAAAAGGTCTATGGCTTCATGGGAGCCTTGGCCGAAACTTTTAAGGGTCTTTTTCTCCATCTTTTTTTTTCATCATAACTCATAACTTAACATCAATAAAACATTGGAGTCATTAGATAGCATCAAACACAAACCTAGGCCCTAAACCCATGCTTGGCCGAAATTTGCTCATAGGGAAAAACTTCACGATTTTAGCAACACATCGCAAGAACATACAAGAACATGAACAAAAACATATATAAGCTATTATGTTTTAGGTGAGGGGAGTCTTACCCTTGTGCTAAAGATTCCCAAACAATATATATCACCTAGAAGGAGAAAGAAAGAACTTCTTGCTCCTTGGCTCTTCCTTTGCTTCACAAACACAAAGCCTTCACTAGATCTTCTTGGAGAGAATTTTTTTATGGAGAGAGGGCCTTGAGGTTTTCGGCAATGAGAAGGATGAGGAGATGCCTTGTGGCATTTTTTCCTCATCTTCTTATAGTAAATGAAAAGGTATGCCTCTTCACCTTCCATGGTGACCCCTTTACCTTCCATGGTGACTCTTCATCCTCCATGGTGACTCTTCATCTCCCTTACACCTATCTACAATTTCCTCTATCCTCTTAATAGCACTCCCTTGCTAGGTGAATTGGTTACATATACATTCTTAAGGCTTACAACATCTCTAAGTTCCAAGGTTAGATCCTTGGCACCTACCTCATTTCATTTTTTTTATTCTTTTGCAAGCCCATCTAAAGTAAGGCCCATTACACGATGTGTTATTTCTTTTATCCTCATGGGGCCCATTAGGATAACTAATGAAGTGCTATTTAAGACCCATTAGGAATTTCCACCATTTAGAGCCCATATAAGGCCCATTAACACTTACACTAAAATTCCCACAACTCTAACTATCATTCATGAATCATACTCAATATGGCTATTATTAATGCAATTATACTCAATATTAGGGATAATATTGAAGGAAATTTTAGTGGGGTGTTACAACGTAGCTCCTTGTAGGTGGAGAAACCTCACCACAATCTTTGGACACTACCTGAGCACAACAAGCTACTAACTTACTCTATCCAAGCAAGTTTCGCCAAAGAATAGTAACCTTAAATGAGCTCCTTTAAATAGAGCTCGAGTACTAGATGGTCGCTACCAGTCGACTGCCCCTGGGGAAATCGACTGGTCCCACTCAGATTCGACCATTACAGCCAACGTTCGAATCACCAGCCATTACCAGTCGACTGCCCCTGGGGCAATCGACTGGTCCTTCCCTAAGCCTAGGGTTACCTTCCCGAGTACATTTCTCTCCGCACTCAAACCCTCCAGGCTTAGTTCCTGAGTAAAAACACTCACACTCGGACCCTCACAACTTGGTTGACTCTTCAATTCACAGAATCGATCTGTTGCCTTCACACCATCTTCGTCTTCGCCTCCCGTCCCTTCGGATGCGCACACAAGCCTCCAGCTTGCCTCCATGCCATCCTTCACACATGCCTCGAAGTCCGCATCCCTTGGCTCATCATCTCTACTCATGGTCCCTCGGATGCGCACACAAGCCTCCAGTTTGCCTCCATGCCACTCTTCACTTGAAGACATCCAACCAAGTCTATGTATACCTACACACCTACACACTCACATACACATATTAGTCCACCAACAAACCCTATCTTAATCATATTGACCACACACATCAAAACCATGATCCTCCAGATCATACTTGGGTCGATTACCCCATCAAATTCAGTGTGCCCCGAGGAGTTGTTGCACATACAAAATAATTTAGCTAGTTTCTAGAATTATTCCA
Organism: Boesenbergia rotunda; assembly: GCA_024364735.1. Lineage (NCBI taxonomy): Eukaryota > Viridiplantae > Streptophyta > Magnoliopsida > Zingiberales > Zingiberaceae > Boesenbergia > Boesenbergia rotunda. Next base: position 255,846 of record JAGFNQ010000144.1, on the reverse strand, counting down.
ACAATGCAGTGGTATGTATTCAGATTCTCTGGAAGTTTCCAGTGGCTGAGTTTTGGGAGGTTCAAATTTGTTTCATTGGGTTCTTACTCTTATGGGCTAAGCTTATATTGATATGCATCTGTAGACATACTTTCCAATTTCCGATTGTGACAATTTTTCGACTTTTATGGGTTGTCAACTGGGAATTCTTTTAGCTGTGCTTGGGCATCAACCCTTGTTGATTTTAAGGACATACCAACCATGTTTGTCCTTAAAATCACTCGATTTTTTGGAGTTTTCGATCACTCAATTCTAGGCATTTAAATTGTGTGCCAAATGAGTTAGGTGATCTGTACTCGATATAGCTAATTCTCTCTATTGGATTCTTGGGTTATTAATTTTGTCGATGGGAATTCAACTGCTATACTTCTATATTCTTTTAAACGGTTACGCTGGGGTTGGAGAAGGGAAAGTTGATGGACTAGGGGAAACTGTTTTAGGAATTTCAGCCAGCCTCGGTACCCTACCATGTTTCTGCAACAGCTTGGGTTTTCCATCTGCAGGGGATATTTGTGAACCAGTTTTGTATGAGTGCAAATTTTGGAAAATGTTTGAAATTGAAGTTGAATGTACATCAATGGCACTGTGTGCCATTTGTAGTTGGTTTGTCTTATCAGGCTTGTTAGGCAGCAATGGATTTTCCTGTAGCATGCCAAACGTGCCAGCACGTGCTTACAGACTGATCTGTAGATTTTCAACACATCAGCTTGTGCGACATTACAGATTGATCTGTAGATTGCGACTAAAATCAATTGTGATGCTGTCTGGAATGTCAAAGTAATGGAGCCTCTATGAAATGTGAAGCAACACAAATTATGAGACTCTGTGAAGTACCATTGGAGCTGCATTTCGTCGCAATGTCAAATCACATGATGCTGGTTTCAGATTGCAGAAATCAGCTTCTTCTTTCAATACTGATTAGAAGTATTTGTATCAGATATCAAATTTGGGTAAAGATCATTGGTGGGGGTTGTTTATTGGTGTGCCAAGTCTTGACAAGTTCTGCTTGAGGGGTTGATTACTGGCGTGCCAAGTTCTGCTTATGAGAATTTCCTGTGCTTGCTGTCCTTGGCTGAATTTTACTACTTTGGTGCCCATGAGTTACTTGTGGGATGCTACCATCTGGGATTAGAGCATAGGCTTCTAGTTTAATTGCAGCAGGGATACAAACTTCAGTAACTAATCTTTGACTTAATATCTGGCTGCTCTAACATCACTCAGCTTGCTTTTTGGAATTCAGTGCTAATTAAAGACACTTCTGACTGGATTATTTGATACCGTTAATGGGCTCACTGAAAAGTTTTTTCAAAGTTGAAACCTTATTACAGACTGGCTGATGATGATTTTGGTTTCGAAGTAAAAGAATTGGAGGCCTAGAACGCTGATGATAAGTGTCTGCTGGTATTGATGTGCCAACAAACTACTGTGCGTGCCAAGATGAACGGATATTATACAATCCATTTATAATGTGCCGAATGTGCAAAGACACATTATCAGCTATGTGATGATACGAGATTCACTGTATCTCAGGAGATAACTGTGTGGATTAATGGACAAGAATTTTGGGTCTTGATAGGTAGGACGGTGAATGGATCCACCGTATGTGATCTATCTAGTCCATAGCAAACGGCTACGGTAAGACACCTCAAATCCGTTGATGGCTGAGGCTTTGCCAAAAAGCCTAAAAGGGTGAATAGATCCACTATAGATCTATCTAGTCCATAGTAACAGCTATGGTAAAGACACATTAAATCCGTTTTTGGCTGGTCACATACCCAAAGTGAACATCGGGTGTGCAATTCTGGTTTGATTTTCTAAGATAACAGGATGCTAATTTACTGGTCCAATGCTCACATTCAGAGGATATCCTCAAGGACTAGTTAGCGGAGGTAAAGGAGAGCCGTGGCTGCTTATTTTCGAAGGCGTGGGAGAGCTTGTCTCGGTATTTTTGAGGCAGATGCACATGGAAGCTGCTAATGCATACTGCAAATGCTTAAAGACCTTGGGACTTCAAGATTGGTGTAGTACTGTTGCGATTACTTCAAGTGAAGTGCAAAACTACTAGAGAACAAAGGAAAGGTGTCTTAAGGGTGTTTCTAGCATTTATCTTGAGTTAATAAGAAGTTGGCTGATAATTGTATAGTTTTTTTTATATATAATCAGTCGGTTTTTTTACTACTTTTATTGCATATATGTAAATCAGTCCAAGTCGTTGTACCTCTATATTAGAAGGTTTAGGTTTGGTCCCCCTTCTAATATGGATTTCTCTTTCAGGAATAAAGTGCTCTTTTAAATAAAAAAAATAAAAAAAGGGGAACACCATCAATCGCATAGTGCAAGTTGAGATCCCTTCACAATTCACCAAATTGCAGAAGGTAAGGGTTTTCTAGAGCTTTTCCTCTAAACTTATGACCTCGAATCATAGTAATTAGCTCTAGGTCAAGTTGAAAGTTGTCAGTTTCAATCATAAGTTGCATAATGAGAGATAAAAATCTTGTAGATTCTAGTTTGAAGAAATCACTCAAACACCTATTACTCATGTTTAAGCTCATGGGATTACATAAGTAAAAGGAAGTAAAGAAATGCAGGAATAAAAGAAAGAGAATTTAAATGTCAGCTATCATCAAAAAGGAAAATGTAAAATTTAAAATAAGAAAAGAAATACATAAATAAAAAAGAAAAGAAAAGCATAAATAAAAGAAAAATAAATGAAAAAGCAAGTTATAAAAAATAAAGAAATGCAGAATTTTATAAACAAAAAAAAATATCTAGTGTAGCTAAATTGCTTATCAATTAATATTAATACGAACAGTTTTGGACAATGACACTAAAAACTTGATGGAGGATCCATAAGTGCACGAAAACATCGTCAAATAATTAAAATATCACTTCACAAGGACTACTAATTAAGCACTAGTCAAGTCTACAAAATAAGCTATTTAGACGATCATAGGATTGTTTATGAAGGCTTGCTAATGAAAGGAGGAGAGAAGAAAGAGATAGAGTGAGAGAGAGAGGATTGATCTTAGGGGAAGGATTAGATGAGTGGAATCTAGGATTTCGATTTCGCTAGAATACTATTTGATACTCTATGAATTTTTTATATTCTAGCTAGTTTGGATGTTTATGCGCTACTAGAAATCCTAACTAGTTACTGTGTGAACCTTGTAGAAGTTTACCGGAGTGCTTCGATATTGGTGCAAAGAGCATCAGTTATGAACAGTCAACCTCTAGTGTTTCGATGTTTGACAATATACCATGGTCTAGTCAAAGTGATCAAGGGTTAAGCCAAACAGGACCTGATATTTGGTAGGGTAAATCCAGGTTTGATCAATTTGACAAAGGGTTAGCCAAACAGGATCTGATGTTTGGCAGAGACAATATACCATGGTTTGGTCAAAGTGAACAAGGGTTAAGCCAAACATGACCTGATATTTGGTAGGGTAAACCCAGATTTGATCAGTTTGACAAAGGGTTAGCCAAACAGGACTTGATGTTTGGCAGAGTGAATAGAACCCAGGGTTGATTAGTTTGATCAGGGGATAAGCCAAACAGGACTTGATGTTTGGCAGAGTAACTAACCCCATATTTGGTCAGATAGACCAAGGACTGAGCCAAACAGAACATGATATTTGGCAGAGAGAAGTCTAGTCATGATTAAGATGATTAACAAAAAAGTCCTTATCAAGGAACAAAATCCTGGTGAGTGAAGCTGGGTCCTAGTGTGTAAAGCTAGGTGGACGAAGTCTTGGTGAGTGAAGCTGGGCATGAAGTCTGGGTTCGAGAAATTGGGCACGAAGACATGGCTGAGGGTTGGGCACTGAAGACCTGATCGAGGGTTGGGCACGAAGTCCTTATTCGAGGAATTAGGCACGAAGACCTAGCCGAGGGCTGGGCACCGAAGACCTGACCGAGGGTTAGACACAAAGTCCTAGTTCGAGAAATTGGGCACGAAGTCCTGGTCACGGATTGGGCACGAAGACCTGGCCGAGGGTTGGGCATAGATGTCCTGGTTCGAGGAATTGGGCACAAAGTCCTGGTTGAGGATCGGGCAAAAAACTTAGCCGAACGAGGACTACTGACAAAAGTAGAGATGGGTCGAGGATCGGACGTCTTGAGATCCAGGAGTCTCGGTGGCCGAGCAAATGTCCAACCGGAGGTTCCAGTTGGAAAAGGGTAACTTCTCCATGGTGGAGTAGGTGAAGACGCGTTCCCCGGGAAAGGGAACAGTAGGCGTTGGTTCGACCTAGGATTTTATTTGAAATCCAATGTCAAAACCAGACAACTCTAGTTGTCAATCATTAAGGCTTATGATTATTTGTTTTATCTTGTGTTTGTCTATCTTGTAGGAACCTGGAGTCATAGCAAGATAGGAGAGCAAACGCAAGAAAACAAAGACCTAGAAAAGGGCTTCACGGGTGCCTGAATCAAGTCAGGCGCCCTGTGTGGTGGGCGCCTGAAGCTTACCAGGCGCCTGAGTGCTACCAAGCGCATGGGAAGCAGGCTTTATCCTAGCGCCGAATTCACTGGTTCGAATCAGGTTTGACCGCTTGTGAGATGCCCCATAAGCTATCAGGCACCCGAGATCCATATATAGAAGCAGGTTCGACCCGTCAGCTTAGGACATCAACTTACACATTTGTTTACTCATTCTGTGTAAAGAAAAAGTGTTGAGACGAAGCTCTGCGACCAAGGAGGCTCTAGGAGGAAGTGCATGACGCTTCGGAGTTCTGGATTGATCGGGATCGTCATCCTTAGTTTGGTTTGCTTTTATTTACAATTGTAATTCTTTATATTATTGTGCTTGTATTCAAACTGTAAGATGGGATTCTCCGCCTCCGGAAATTCCGGAAAAGAGATCACTAGTGGACGGGCGCTACCCGTAATTAGGCCTTGGATGTACTAACCCTGGGGGTTGGGAACCAAGTAAATCCCACGAGTTATTGGTGTGTGTTTTTCGTATTTAATATTCCGCTACGTACGAACACTCTGATAACAAGAACGAACGAACGAACGATGAAGTTATGCGAAAAGTAGCATGTCGATATTCACCCCCCTCTATCGACGCCACCGATCCCACAATTGGTATTAGAGCAAGTGGCTCTGATCGGACACACTACCGAAGGAGCAACAAGGCCAGGAATTGAGGGGGAATCAAGGGTGAAAAAGATATATTTTTATTATGTTTAATTTTAAATTTCATATAATCTGTTTTATGTGCAAGGAGAGAGGGCACTATAAAAACTAGTGTCCTACTCGTAAGCCTCATACATCACCACCACCGCCAAACAGAGGTACCAGTGCTAGGAGCCCGGAGGGACAAGAGCTACATCATGTGCTTTAAGTGCTAAAACTACGGACACTACAAGAATCAGTGTCCAGACTGGAGGATAAGCATGTCCAAAACGACATGAAATGGGAAAAAGGTAAAGAGGTTATGAAATTTTAATTCTTGTAGAAATATTCCTGTCAATTTAGATTCATATGTATATGATAATATTCTTTCCAAAAATACCCCTATGCATGAATATTAACATTTAATTTTTCGCGTAAATTAGGTTTTCTATATAGTAAGCTAAATATCTTGCATGATAAATTAACTAATAATAGTACCAAATCAAACATTGATATTGGTAGAATATTGAATATTAATTCTATAATCTTTAATATTAATGTTACAATTTTATAAATTAATTCTAATATTTTGAATAATTTTACTGATAATTCAACTACGTTTGAAGATAACAATGAAACTTAATTAATAATTCTGAAGATAATAATCAAACTATAATTAATAATTCTAAAGATAATAATCAAACTCTAATTAATAATTCTAAAGATAATAATCAAACTATAATTAATAATTCTAAAGATAATAATCAAACTCTAATTAATAATTCTAAAGATAATAATCAAACTATAATTAATAATTTTGAAGATAATACTCAATCTTTGATTAATATTTTTGAAAATAATGTTCAACCATTAGTTAATAATGATTCAAATAAGTTTTAAGATAATGATGAAACTTTAATTAATAATTCACAAAATAATTCTCAAGATAATTCTAATAATCTTGATGATAATTCTGAATCCTTAATTAATTATTTTACTTATTTTGATGATAATGATACAACCTTAATTAGTAATCCTGAAATTTATTCTACTTATTTTGAAGATAATGATACAACTTTTATTAATACTGAATATAACTCTAAGATGAAGAAGAATATGATTCTGAAGATGAAGATTAATTTATTAAAATTGAAGTTATAATTAAAAAGCCATACAAGAATTCAAATAAAATAGAAATATTAAATAAAATTGAAAACTTAAAAATAAAACAAATAATAGATGTATCAGAATTTTTTGAATTAATGGAAATGATGCAATTAGACCCAAAATTATTATTCAAATCTTAAAAACTTCAATCTTAATTAAATCTTAAATTCAAATTCAATTCATAAAAACTTCAATCATAATTAAACACAATTCTTAAAAACTTAAATCTTAATTAATCATAAAAATTAAATCTTAATTAATCACAACTCTAAAAACTTAAATCTTAATTAATCATAAAAAATAAATCTTAATTATCCATAATTCATTAAAAACGTAAATCTTAATTATTCACAATTAAAAACTTAAATCTTAATTAATCCATATCTTAAATTCAAATTTAATTTCTAAAAACTTAAATCTTAATCAATCCAAATCTTAAATTCAAATTTAATTTCTAAAAACTTAAATCTTAATTAATCATAAAAACTTAAATCTTAATTATCCATAATTCTTTAAAAACTTAAATCATAATTAATCATAATTCTTAAAAACTTAAATCTTAATTAATCCAAATCTTAAATTCAAATTTAATTTCTAAAAAATTAAATCTTAATAATCTAAATCTCAAATTCTAATAATTTTTAAAATATTTAAAGCTAACTGATAAATCTTAAATTTTAATTTATAATTTGACTTTAATTAGAAATTCAATCCTTAATTCAAAATTCAAATCCATAAACTAAATTTAAATTGATCACTTTCAATTATGAAACTAAGTAAAATTCTACTCAACTGAAACATTAACTTGATAATAATAAATATGTCAAAATGGGTTGGCATATTTGCGGGTTCACACGTTCTGTGTCAAATCGAGAATTTGTTATTTTATTAGAAATTTAATTAAAATGATTTGACCAGATTTATACATGCATAACTATCATGCTCATGCATTTGTTTATTTTTCTTCATATATATCTGTCATGTCATTCATGCTAGCTTACTTTTTGCTTAACTTAGAATGACTAGATAGGAAAAAGATTGGTTGATACTTGCCTAAATAGTACTATGGTGGGGCGAGATGATAGTATGTTGGAGAAGCTTGGTCTGGAAGTCAGGAAGGATGAGTACCCGACTTGGTCGACCTAGCTATGTGGAACTAGCCAAAGCTACCTCACCACATCGTAGACTAGTTAGACCAGAGTTTCTCAAAAAGTAAATTGAAAGTATCATTTTTTTAAAAGGCGTTATCTAAGGAAAGGGTCGTTGTTTCGATGACCAAGAAGGCCCCTGTGCCTCGCCAAGACTTGGAAGCCAATTATTAAAATTTACTTTTATGTTACTAATTGTTAAACATGAATCTAATTCAAGGTCAAACAATTTATAAAATTAAATTATGAAAAATTATTCAAGCATCTCACAACACTCATAAGACAACCATGCTTGTTTGTACTGCGACACTTAGAATGGGTGAGATGATAAGGATTAATCAATTGATAAATATTTTTAAAATATTTTCAAAAATCCTTAGAATATTTTCTTAAAAAGCTATTTTAAAAATAGTGATTAAACATAATAATATTTTAATAAATGTCATGCATGATTGTGTATACCTATAAATATATTTCAAAAATTATATAACATTTTGAAAGTTGTTTGACCAACACTTAGACACAAACTTTGTAGGTCAACACTAAAGTCCCTTAAGACACATAGGTAGAGTTCCTTGTAGTTAACAAAGGTCGCCAAAAGGTGTCAGGTTCAGGAGGAGTCTATCGTTTACGATTTTTTTTAATATTTGAAAATTATTTTTCAATAATTATTCTTTTTAAAAATTTATCTCTTTCAAAATGGTTTTTGTTTTAAAAAAATATTATGTCTTTAAAATACTTTTCAAAAAATATTTTTCAAAAATTTATTATGTCTTTCAAAATATTTTTTGAAAAATACTTCTTCAAAAATTATCATATTCTTTCAAAAATATTTTTCTAAAAGATGCGTTAATTGCTCTTATGATATGGATAAACTCTAAAGACATATAGGATGTCTTCCTTATGATCTGTAAGAATTTCTAAGGTTGTGTCAAACTTAGGGAGAGTTCAAATTAAAAGAACGATTAGAAGTTTCAAAAATACTATATTTTCAAAAACTTTAAAATCCTTCTTAAAAATTCTTTTGTATTTCTTTTCGGTTGAATCAACCCCTAAGACTCATAGGAAGGTTAACTTGTGGTCATCAAACTTTCTAGGACTGTGTCAAGTTTAGGGGGAATTTAAAAAAAAGAACCATTAGAAATATTCTCATTTTCCAAAACATATCTTGAAAATCATTGAAAAATTACATGAGTTTGGAAAAATCTCCAAGACACATAGGAAAGTTTTCCTTGTAGTTAACAAGATTTTCTAGGTCTGTGTCAGATTGGGGAGGAATCCAAATTAAGAAATTTATTATTTTTCAAAAATCAAATACATTGAAAATACTTTATCTTGATTGAAAATCTCCAAAACACATACGAAAGTTTTCCTTGTAATTAACAAGGTTTCCTAGGACTGTGTCAGATTGAGGAGAAATCCAAATCAAGAAATTTATTATTTTTCAAAAATCAAATACATTGAATACTTTATCTTGATTGAAAATCTCTAAGACACATAGACAATTTTCATGTAGTCAACAAGATTCCTAGGACTGTGTCAGATTTAGAGAAATTCAAATCAATAAAGTACTTATCTTTTTAAAATTTTACTCTAAGTACTTAGCGTCTCTTAAAATATTTTCTGATAAAGGTACTTGGTTTTGTTAATATAAAAAGGAGGATTTTTGAAAATTATGTTTTCTTATAGAAACTTCAATATTTTCAAAAATCATATTTTTGGTGCAAATTTTAACTTAAAATTGTTATTATTACCCTTTATTTCTTTTTGATATGTGCCAAAGGGGGAGAGAGTAACATAAGTTAGATTTTTTCGATTTCTCCCAAGTATTTACCTAAAACCCTCAGACCAAAACCTAACTTAAGATTATTGTCAAACATCAAAAAGGGAGAGATTGTTGGTGCAAAGAGCATCAGTCATGAATAGTCAACCTCTAGTGTTTCGATGTTTGACAATATACCATGGTCTAGTCAAAGTAATCAAGGGTTAAGCCAAACATGATCTGATATTTGGTAGGATAAACCCATGTTTGATCAGTTTGACAAAGGATTAGCCAAACAGGACCTGATGATTGGCAGAGACAATATATCATGGTATGGTCAACGTGATCAAGGGTTAAGCCAAACAGGACCTGATGTTTGATAGGGTAAATCTAGTTTTGATTAGTTTGACAAAGGGTTAGCCAAACAGGACTTAACGTTTGGCAGAGTGAATAGAACTCAGGGTTGGTCAGTTTGACTAAGTGATAAGACAAATAGGACTTGATGTTTGGTAGAGTAACGAAACTCATATCTAGTCAGATAGACCAAGGACTAAGCCAAACAAGACTTGATGTTTGGTAGAGAGAAGTCTAGTCAGGATTAAGATGACTAGCATAGAAGTCCTTATCAAGGAACGAAATCCTAGTGAGTGAAGTTGGGTCCTAATGAGTAAATCTAGGTGGACGAAGTCCTGGTGAGTGAAGCTGGGCACGAAGTCCTGGTTCGGGGAATTGGGCACGAAGACCAGGCCAAGGGATGGGCACCGAAGGCCTGACCGAGGGTTAGGCACGAAGTCCTAGTTTGGGGAATCGGGCATGAATACCTAGCTGAGGGCTGGGCACCGAAGACCTGATCAAGGTTTGGGCATGAAGTCCTAGTTTGGGGAATTGGGCACAAAGTCCTGGTCAAGGATCGAGCAAAAAACTTAGCAGAGTGAGGACTACAGACAGAAATAGAGACGGGTCAAGGATCAGACGTGTCAAGATCTAGGAGTCTCGGAGGCTGAGCAAAAGTCCAACCAGAGGTCCTGATTAGAAAGGGTAACTTCTCCAGGGTGGAGCAGGTGAAGACGCGTTCCATAGGAAAGGGAACAATAGGCGTCGGTTCGACCTAGGATTTCATTTGAAATCCAAAGTCATAACCAGACAACTCTAGTTGTCAATTATTAAGGCTTAAGATTATTTGTTTTGTCTTGTGTTTGTTTATCTTGCAGGAACCTGGAGTCGGAGGCAAGATAGGAGTGCAAATGCAAGAAAACAAGGACCTAGGAAAGGGCTTCCCGGGCGCTTGAATCAAGTTAGGCGCCCTGTGTGGTGGGCGCCTTGGGTTGAGGGTGTCCATCCTAGGCGCCCAACATACTAGGCGCCTGAATCTTACCAGGCGCCTGGGAAGCAAGCTTTATCCCAACGCCGAGTTCGCTGATTAGGATCACGTTTGACCACTTGTGAGGCACCCCATAAGCTATCAGGCACCCAAGAACCATATATAAAAGGGGGTTCACCCCTCAGCTCAAGACATCAACTTACACATCTGCTTACTCATTCTGTGCAAAGGTAAAGTGATGAGACGAAGCTCTGCAACCATGCCATATAGCACACCCATGCTATGAAGCATTCAGGAGAGCCACCCAACCATGTAATTTGGCACATACAGGGATTGCATCTGGGAGGAAAGGCAAATGGCCATGTTGTTTGGCATAGCCAGGCCGTGTGACACACAACCATGCCCACACAGTTGCATAAGGTCACATGACCCCAGCTACTGCTTTTGCTCTTACTTCCATTTTGGTCCGATTCCACTCCATTTCTACTCCATATCGCGCCCTATCGATCAAAACAAAAATAGGAGTAGATCTCCGAACAAAAAAGAAGTAATAGTAGTGAAGTTAAACAAAAATGTGGTGTACTAAATTAGGTTATGTTCATGAAATATTAGTAGATGTACGTCAAACAATATATAAAATTATATATAATCTACGCACATCAAAATCCAAGATTATTTTCAAAGGACGGATGATTTTGAAGGGCACGTCTCTAGATTTTATAGATAGATAGTATGAGAAGTGGGACAATATTGTAAGTACCCCAGGTTGATTTTGATGTGGTCAACCGATTTGAGTTAGGTCCTAGTATTTTTAATCCCTCTGTCCAAGTGTATAGGAACTTAGGAGCGGAGGAAGTTGAGCGTAAGATGCAGTGGACGAGTAGGGTTGCACGGGGAAGTGAGGTGACGCGGAAGTTGAGGAAGAGTACACCGGCGGAGCAAGAAGGATGTGCGTGACGTCCGAGGGACGAGAAGCCGGAAGGAAGGACGCTCGAGGGGCGAAAGGCCGGAGTCGGGTTTGGGTGATCCTAACTCCGGTTGGCCAGAAATCACCCAAGTGTAAGATGTGTATACTGAAAGGCATGAATTTCTTTATATGAACATCTTAGTTTTGAAAAAGAATCACAACTACACTAGGTGCTTGTTTACATTAGTACATGCATGAAGTCCAATTACTTTGCATTGTAGATAACATAGTATGTGGTGTCACACGGAAGATCAAGTTATCAGTTCCTTGCTTAGTATAAATAAGAGGCTCACAACCGAGATAAATTAGACAACCCATCAGAATGGTTATTGTGTAATTAGGTGTAGTTGGTCTTGACCATAGAATTACACTAGTGTGCTTTGAGTACATTGAGTAGGACCAAAACCTGAGGTTATTCAATTTGTACTGACTCGATAATTGGATAGGACCTCAAGATTATATTATGGAGTACGATCCCTTAATCCCGATATAATGACGGGCATATATTATTAACTATTATTTCTTTGATTTACCAATGGGCGAGATCTATTCTGTTAGATCGATAGGCTCGGTAAGTTGGGAGATAATATTAATAATATGATGTGTTATTGATTATTAACAGAATCCGTGCCCTGGTGAGTTGGGTTGATGATGCCCCCTTGATGAGCTCGAAAGGTTCATCATGCTAAACCCTGTAGGTGGATTTGATCCAGCATGATGATAAGGTCGAGTGGTACTAGTCAAGGACTCAGTGGTTAATTAATTTGAATTGTCAGTAATTTAAATTAATTAACGGGTATTCAAGATCTTAAACATGGGGGGATGGACGACTCGTAATATGTGGAGCCCATATGAAAATATGGGGGTTGGTGAGGAAGTTCAATTAAGATCCTTTAGTGGAATGAATCTTAATTAATGGATCGGGTTTAGATCCATTGGTGGGCCAAGATCCAACTCCTCCTCTTGGTCCCTACCTTAGCCCAATATATACCCAATGAGACCATGAAACCAAGGCTAGACAATCCAAACAATCCACCCAAGGCTTTCTCACTTTCTCTCTCTCATTTCTCTCTCTTAGGGCGTCGGGTAGAGGAAGGATAACTTCCTCCTCCTCATCTCACCTTTCTTCTCCTAGGCTGCGGGTTTCTACCAAGGATAGGGAGGATCTTCTCCACCTTTGGTGGTGAACGGCGAGGAGACGGAGGCCCGGTGGGTGGCGTGCAAGGGAGGCCGGCGGGCGGCTGAGGAAGCCGGCGGCGCTAGGCTGAGAAGAGAAGGAGAGCTGCCGGTTTTGGGTAAAGGAAGAAGGAGATTCTTCTCCTTCTTCTTCTTCTTCGTTCTCCCCTCGAGGTCTGCATCTGAGCCGACAAGAGCATGGAGGCTCCGGCGGCCGGCGGCGCAAAGGAGGTGGAGAGATAGGAGCCAGTGGCAATAACCCTAGGTTATGGTTTGGGTTGGCTTGGAAGGAAGAAGATAGTGTGATTGATCAGAGGCCTCGATGATCTCGGTTCGTGGAAGATTGTTGCACACACGACATCCACGGAGGGAGGGACATAAGGTAAAAGACTGCGAGGTGATCGGGAAGGTATATCTCTTCCCAAGCTCCCTTGATTAACCTTATGTCATACATTTGCTTGTTTTGTTTATCTCGTCATTTTATGTGTGTTAGTTTATTAATTTGATTTCGTATCATATCCATTAATTTACTAACTGGACCCCGACCATAAACACAAAAGCCGGCGATCAACTCGTCACCTTTTTCACGGTCGAACGGTCGAGCAAATCACAAGGCCGATTTTGGTAATTGGGCGAGTTGTGATTTGGATCATTCGATACGGCACGAGACGGTCGTAGGGAGACGGGTCTCCATTCGGATTAATTTTTAATCCATATACATGGAGAGATCTCTCGGAATGACCGAGTATTCGCTTAGGAAACCCGCCAAGCCATACCCAACACCAAGAAGACCAGAAATCACGCTTAAGACTGGTCAGCAGCTACTGACCTAAACCAGTCTCGGGCGCCCGGGGTCTCAAGCGCCCGAGCACTTGGGCACCCTTATGCATACAAGCGCCCGAGAGACTGTTTTATCAACAAAGCTAGCCATTTATAATCATTGCACTGCGGATAACTCTCAAGCCACATGTCAGGCGCCCTGGACACTCGGGCGCCCCAGTACTGCCTCGCCAAGACCAGGAAGCCAATTATTGAAATTTTCTTTCAATTTACTAATTGTTAAACTTGAATCTAACACAAGCTTCAATCAAATCATAGTGTTAACTTAAAAACAAAGATAAAATTAATACATCTCACAAAACTGATAAAGATACCTTGTTTTGTCACTTAAAAATCGGTGAGATGTTTAGGATCTAATGATTTAGTCCAACCCAACCAACCCTATTAATTGAATTAATCTTACCTTTAATATAATAAACCTAATTTAAAATTTTTAAATTCAATCTTAATAATTTTTCTAAATTTATCTTAATAATTTTCAAAATCAATCTTAATAAATTTCAAATTTCAACTTCATAATTTACCTTAATAATTTTCAAAATCAATCTTAATCATTTTTAAAATTTATCTTAATAATTTTCAAAATCAATCTTAATAATTTTCAAATTTTAACTTAATAATTTTCAAAATTCAACTTCATAATTTAACTTAATATTTTTCAAAATCAATCTTAATAATTTTCAAAATTTACCTTCATAATTCAACTTAATGATTTTCAAATTTTAACTTAATTTAAACAATTATTTCAAAACAAGTTAAAAACTTGTCTCACAAGAAATACTCATAGGAGTAACATGACTGATAACCCAGATTGGGTGAGACAAACTAGGCAGTGAAACTCAATCAATCTATCTTTACACCTCTACATAAATGGATTCAAATCATGGTACTTTATGTGTAGGAATATAATGGTTTGGACCAATGGGCATTGGATAGTGGATGCTCCAGACATATAACTGGGGATAAATTAAAGTTCACCAAAATCAAGTACTAAAACCTAGGCTCAATGGCATTTGGCAACAATACCACACTTAAAGTAATTGGGTCAGGTAACATTGAACTAAATTCTGATTTTATTATCAAAAAGGTGCTATTGGTTGATAAATTTAAGTTTAATTTACTTAGGATCAGTCAATTATATGATACTGGTTATGTAGTCACCTTCACCAACTCTGACTGCCTTATTAGGAACTTACATGACCAAGAAATAACCCTAAGGGAGTAAGGAAGAATAATATTTATATTTTAACCTACCATCAACACCTAAGTGTCTTCTGACCCAACTAGAAGAAACTAATTTATGGCATAGAAGACTAGGTCACACTCACACGAAATTGATTTCAAAATTAAGTTAAAATGGATTAGTTAAAGGAATCCATAAAATTAGAAACTTTGAAAACTCAATCTGTAACCCATGCCAACAAGGTAAACAAACAAAATCAATCCTCAAATCTATTCAATCAGACTTAACCTAAGCTACGCTTGAGCTCCTACACCTAGACCTATTCGATTCCCATAGAGCCAAGTCACTAAGCGGAAATCGATACTGCTTAGTGATTATTGATGATTTTCTAGATTTACCTGAGTTAGGTTTCTGAAAATCAAAGATGAAACATTTGAATCATTTAACAACTTATGTAAAATACTCAAAAATCAAAAAAATACACAAATTAAAAGAATAAGAAGTGATCATGGGGAAGAGTTTGAAAACTAAAGGTTTAATGAATTGTGTAAAATTAATGGATATATCCATGAATTTTCTTGCCCAAGAACCCCCCCCCCTCCAAAAAATGAGATAGTCGAAAGAAAAAATAAAACCCTTCAAGAAACCGCTAGGATCATGCTCAACGAATATAGTTTAATTAATCAATTTTGGGCAGAGGCGATTAACACCACTTGTTATATTCAAAATAGGGTCCTAATAAATAAAAGACACAATAAAACACCTTATGAAATCTATTACCATAAAATACCCAACTTATATTATCTAAAGGTTTTTGGGTGTAAGGTACATATCCTAAATACAAAAGACTACCTAGAGAAATTTCAATCAAAATCAACCCCAAGAATTTTTATAGAATACTCAACCACGAGTCGGGCGTATAAGGTCTATAACAAACATATCCTTAAAATTGATGAAACCATGAATGTTATATTTGATGAAGAAATTATAACAAAACCAACTATTTTACCTAACCCAATCAACTTAACCAACTCATCAAATCCAACTACTTCGAATCAAGACCAAGAAGAAATTGAACCAACTCAAATTGTTGAACCCGCTCCTATACCAACCCAAAACTTACCAGTCGGACCTGAGGCTGAACCAAGTTCTAGGAGATCTAAAAACCCAGACTAAATCACCCAAGTGACCAAATTATGGGTGATCCAACCTTAGGAGTTAGAACAAGGTCTTCCTATAGAATCCTCAGTCAGGTTGTATTGATTTCAATGATAGAACCTAAAACTATAAAGAGGTCTTACCTGACCCATACTGGATCATTGCTATACAGGAAAAATTAGCCCAATTTGATAGAAACCAAGTCTGGGACTTAGTACCTAAATCGGAATGTAAGTCCATTATAGACACTAAGTGGACATTTAGGAATAAGTTGAATGACCAAGGTGAGATAGTAAGAAACAAAGCTCTCTTAGTAGCTAAGGGATTTAGTTAAGTTGAGGGGTTAGACTATGATGAAACTTATGCCCCTGTAGCTAGACTTGAGTCAATTGGGATGTTACTAGTCTTTGCAGCCCATAGGGGATTTAAATTATACCAAATGGATGTTAAATCTACCTTCCTGAATGGATTTATAAAAGAGGAAGTGTATGTAGGACAACCCCCAGGCTTTGAAGATCTTGACTACCCTAACTATGTATTTAAACTTAGGAAAGCCCTTTATGGGTTAAAACAAGCACCTAGGGCTTGGTATGAAAGACTATCCACCTATTTAATTTCTAAAGGTTTTAACCAAGGTCAAATCGATTCAACCCTATTTGTTAAGAATTTAGAAAAAGATATTTTTGTAGCCCAAATTTATATAGACGACATAATTTTCGGGTCAACGAATACTAATTTCTTAAAAGACTTTATTAAAATTATGGAAAGCAAATTTGAAATGAGTCTCGTTAGTGAACTAACATTCTTTTTAGTACTACAAATTAAATAAACCAGGGATGAAAACTATATTCACTAATCAAAATATGCAAAAGAATTAATTAAAAAATTTAAAATGGATAACTCAAAAGGTTTAAGTATCCCTATGGCCACAAATGCTAAAATAGATAACGATTCTGAAGGTAAGTCAATTGACTTAAAGTATTATAGAAGTGTTATAGAAAGCTTACTTTACCTAACTGCTAGTAGACCCGATATCCTTTTTGCAGTAGGTATTTATACTAGGTACCAAACCTGTGCTAAGGAGTCCCACTTAACTACAGTTAAAAGGATCCTTAGATATATTAAGGGCACCATAAATGTAGGTATTTGGTACCCTAGGACATCCAATTTTGAATTATTAGGATTTTTTGACTCAGATTATGCAAGTTGTAAATTAGATAGAAAAAACACTAGTGGGAGTTGTCAGTTACTAGGACAGAGTCTAGTTAACTGGTGTAGTAGAAAGCAACATTGTGTTGCCTTATCTACAACTGAAGCAGAATATGTTGCCTTAGGGGAATGTGTAGCCCAACTTTTATGGATGATGTATACCCTTAAGGATTTCAACCTAGACTACACTCAAACTAAAGTATTTATTGGGAATATAAGTTCAATTAACCTTACAAAAAACTAACACCACTTTGTTAGGGATCACATAGCTAGGGGTGAAATCATACTTACACATATAGACTCAAAATCTAACTTAACTGATATTTTCATTAAACTACTACTTGAGTCTGAATTTAGCTTACTAAGAAGGCAGCTAAGAATGTGTTTAGTAGAATAGGATTGATTTTTTTGTTTTTCATAATCCTATTATCTTGCAAATTTGTTTTCAAAATCATATTGTTTTAAAATTATATTTCCGACTTAGTTAAAAAAAAATTATTACGGCCCCTTTAAAAACTAGGGATCTTTTCGTAATGGACTTAGCTTAGGACTTAACCCTAGTTTGCATGTTCCTATAGACTTAGAAGTCAGCATCTCATAAGCACATTAGGATACTTTGATTGATAACTTAGATTGGGTTGAGATGCTTAGGTCTATGTCTTGACGCAAGATACTTTAAGTCAGTGCATTAAGAGTAGTTGGGGCGATAAATATAAGTGAACAGTAATCAAGTTAATAATCAAGCTTAGAAAATCTAACTTAATCAGACTACTTAACTTGACTAACCAAGTGAAAGCTGTTGTTGAGTAACAATTAGTAAATAGCAAACTGGGTTAGACAAAGACCGAAAGCAATTGATTTGATTCATTATTTTAAATTTCTTAAATGCATGAATTTTTTTTCATGCTTAGACTCACTAGGATCATCAATTTGGTTCAAATCTTGTCAATTTTTTTTACTTACTTGTCTCACTTTTGCTTAATTCATAATTCAATTGCATTCTTGTTTTTTTTTGCAAGATCAATTGACTCTGATACACAATTTATCCCCTTAATAATTTTTTTTTCAAAAATATATTTTTTTAAAAAAGAATGACTTTTTGATATATGACAAAGGAGGAGAGCCAAAAAAAAAGTGATGTTAAAATTTAAAAAAGTGAAGTTAAAGTCAAGGGGGAGAGTAGATGGTTTCCCTTACTAAGAAGGTTTTCCCTTACTTAAAGGCATTTTTTAGCTTCACTAGGGTTTCCCTTACAAGAAGCATTAGACTTATCAACTTTAGCTTCACTAGGGTTACCTTTACCCATGAAGCGTTGACCCCTTCTCATCATCCTTCTCACAAAATTTGCCATCTCGGAGGAAGGAGACCCACTGCCATCTTCCTCGGAATCGGACTCGGATTTGGAAGAGGATGAAGATGAAGAGACTTCCTTCTCCTTCTTCTTCTCCTTCTTCTTTTTGTTGGATCGTTCCCCTGCAACTAAGGCAATCCCCTTCTCCTTGGGGCCTTTGTTAGCCATTTCATGCAATTCCATTTCATAAAACAAATCATCTAGTTTAACAATTGATAAATCCTTGGAAACTTTGTAGGCATTCACCATGGATGACCACAAAGCATTCCTTGGAAATACTTTTAACACATACCTCACAAGGTCACGGTTATCGACCTTTTCATCAATAGAATGAAGACCATTGAGGACCTCATTGAACCGGCTATGGAGTTCACTTACGGTTTCATTCTCCTTCATGGAGAGGTTTTGGAGTTGATTGAGGAACAAGTCCCTCTTGGCAATTCTTGAATCTCGGGTGCCCTCGTGGAGTTCTATAAGCTTGTTCCACAAATTTTTTACATTTGTGAATGGACCAACCTTGATGAGTTGGTCTTTGTTCATGCCGCATTGTAGGGTCACCACCACCTTCGCATCGGCTTTACTCTTTCGGGTTTGTTCAGCCGACCAACGCCATGATTCGAGTTCCTTGCCTTCATCATCCTTTGGAGGGGTAAAGCCCTCCTTCATCATGAACCAAGTGTTGATGTCCATCTTTAAGTAATACTCCATCATCGATCTCCAATATTGGAAATCTGCGCCATCGAAGAAGGGTGGACGGTTGGTGGAAAATCCTTCTCTCAAAGCCATTGATGATAGCTCTCGGTTGTTAATCCGCTAGAACAGAGCCCCAAGCTCTGATACCACTTGTTGGAACTTGGATGGCTAGAGAGGGGGGGGGGTGAATATAGCCAGACACTTGAAGTTTGGCACTTATCGATTTTTCTGCAACTCAAAGGTCAGTGGCACAGTGGAAGCACAAGGAAAGCAAAGTATGCAGAAAACTTAAACTAAGTTAATCACAAGAACAAAAACGTTAACAAGAGGATTTACAAGGTTCGGGGATAACTTGCCCCTACTCCTTGGCGTGCCCGTAAGGTGGGCGATCCTTTGATCATCGACAGATCAAGCCCGGGAAAATCCAGATAGAAAGTAACCTCCTTCTCGATGGAGTAACCTCTCCACAGTGTTTCAACAAAGATAGAGTTTTAAGCACAATGAAACACAAGAAAGATCTTACTCAGCACTTAGGACAGACAAGAACACAAGCAACTTCACTCGAGCTCCACCCAGCGACGATCTCATGCAAGAACTCCCTTCTTCGTGTTTTCTCGCTGATGGACTCACCAAGCCTCTTGTTTCTTCCTCCAAGTACTCAAGTAAGGGATGGTTGCTTCAAAGATTGTAGCTGCTTGCTCAAGAATGATGGAACAACAGAGAACACAAGCACGCAGCGTTACTGATCAGAGTTTTTTCTTTTGGAGACTTGTTCACCACCAAGCGCTTAAGTCCTTCCACTATTGCCAGGTCACCACCTCACTGCAGCCTCCAGCTGCTCTCCTGCAACTACCAGCCACTACTGATGTAGCGACCCGCCTTCTCCTGCCTTAGACGGATCGTTACTTTTGTCTACTTCTCGACTCTAATGCACGACTAATAGAAATGCGGAAATCTTTTTTTTTCTTTTTAATTCATCTAAGAATGATATTCTAACTTAAGTAGTCATGCATGATACCATGTCACACTTTCTTTCTCAAAAACTCGTAAAATGATACTTATTGAAACCTGCCTCACCCAACTCAACTTTCGGGTATCAGTCGACTGATACTGTATCAGTCGACTGATAGGCCTGAAATCTGAATTTTCAGGTTTCGGCACTTGCTTCAAAACTCCACCAAACCTATACTTTCGAACCATATAGAATCATGACACCATTTCTATACTCTATGTCAGTTTTCTAAACAATTTAGCCAATCAAAATGAATCCATAAACTTGAAATTAAGACTTTTGCGGAAGAAAATGAGCTATTCGAGTTTATATGAACTTTAACAATAGAGTTTGTACCAATCTTGACTCCTATGCATTCATAACACCAAATACATGTTCTATAACCTTGCTAAAGCATTATGAAACATGAATGCAACTTTTCTAAGCATATTTAAGCAATAAAAACTTGATTCAAAGATGAATTAATACTATTTTGGCACAAACATCTATTTCTCCAACAAAGTATCAATATTTCCAACTACTCACACTTTTACTCATCCAATGCAATCATAAGGATATGTAGGCTAAATGAAATGACATGGAATCTTTACTCTAAGAAATTGAGCATGTAAAACTATCCAAAGCTTAAATGTTCGCTAAACTCCATAAAGCAAGAACTTGAAATTGAATAAACTAAAACATTGTAATTCAAATAACTAAATTGTCTCGTCTCAAAGATCTCTCCAAAATCAGCCACCACACACACTTTACTCAGCACCGCCTCGTCGCCTTCCTTCAGAATTGCTTGCCTTTACCTTTATCTGCAGTAAGAGGAAATGTAACTAGTAAGCAAAAAGCTTAGTAAGTACTATCTAGCTCACAAAAATCTCGAAATGTGCAAACATGCTTCTTGAACAATATGAAAATCATATGAGATACTTATATGCTTGGAAGAAAACTAAGAACATGTATAACTCAAAACATGCATACTCAAGCAATAATAAATCTCAATTTACTTTTCTTGGCTCAACTTGAAACTTTAGCTATTCTTTAACTTTTTGAAAACTCTTTAAACTTTAGAAACTTTGCTAAAGCATATACTTGAAAATACTAATCACTTGGATCCACTGAAGACGTAAGTACCATCTCATGCGCGTTCCCTAAAAGGTTGGGGTAGCGAGCCACCAATCCTAATAGAGCAGACCTTGGTCTACCAGGGCCAAGACCTTGGAATTGGACACCTGGATTTCTTTAACGACGCCCTTGGATGCCGGGTACTGGCCTTAGAAAATAAAATAGCTTTTCTTTCTTTTCTTTCTTATCTGTAAATGCCTTGGCATTTTCTCGAGCACCTTGCGTGCTAAAATCCCTAAGTCTTGACTTTTGGGGATTTCTTAAGGCCTTGGCCTTTTCTTTTCTTATCTTTATCTTCTCTTTTCTTTTCTCATAGCTTTTCTTGGACCCTAATCTCATATAGGGCACTCAATAAAATATATAAGCATATAATAAACTAAGATCACATGCAAAAATCTTAACAAGAAGTAAATATCTCTTTTAAAAACTTTTAAGGGAAATTCTTGCGGAAAAATCGCCTCTTACTGCAGGTGAGCAGTACTTACTTTGATATCTTGGACTTACAACCAAGATTGACGTCTAGGGCTCGGGAGAAACTTGAGATCTCGGAGAATTCTTCGCGCCTACGCGTTCCTCTCGTCGCGGGGATCCCGAATATAGGAATATCACTCGGAGGAGAACCTTGGCCGGCCCCCTTGGCCTTGGTGTTGGTTGGCGTCGCCCAAGAGAGGAGAAGGGAGGCTGTCTCGCGCGGCTAGGGTGAGGAAGAGAGAAAACCAAAAATCCAATTTCCTCTCTTAACTTATCTATTTATACTTATGGGGCGGATTGACCAACTACAACTTATCTATTGATTCGCTTATTCTCTATCAACAAAACGAATTGGCGCAGCTGGTCTGCCCGCTTGTCTCTCACGCGGAGGTGCAGGGTTCGAACTCCTTGCTGCCCATTAAATGTTTTTCCTTTTTTAAATATACTAAACGGACTCGGAAAATTCCATAAAAATATTCTAAAAATCCCTAAAAATATCTAGAATATTTCTAAACCATTTTTAAATAATTCTAAGGACTTTAAGAACTAAAAATGGGAATTTTGGGGCGTTACAATCCCCCATACCTTATGAAAAGTTCGTCCTCGAACTTAGAATAATTCTGGATATCTCTCTCTCATGCTGTCCTCACGTTCCCACGTAGCCTCTTTATGCTTTTGATTCTGCCAGATGACCTTCACTAGTGGCACTTCTTTGTTTCTTAATCTTTTAACTGCTTTGTCCACTATCTGTGTCGGTCTGCTCTCATAACTAAGATCTTCTTGGATCTGTACTGACTGAGGCTGAATCACTTGGCTAGGGTCGTGAATACACTTCTTTAGCATGGAGACATGGAATGTACTGTGGATAGCTGACATATCCTCTGGTAAGTCCAACTCATATGCTACCTTACCAACCCTCCTTATGATCTTGTAGGGTCCTATGTAGCGAGGACTTAGCTTACCCTTTTTACCAAATCTCATCACTCCCTTCATAGGAGCGACCTTGAGAAATACTGAATCTCCAACTTGGAATTCAAGTGGCCCACGGCGTGTGTCAGTATAACTTTTCTGTCTACTCTGGGCAGTCTCAATCCTCTGGCGGATCGTCTGGATAGCCTGAGTGGTCTCATCTATAAGCTCAGTCTAGCTGTCTAGTCCTGACTCCATCTCTTTCTTCTCACCAGCTTCTTGCCAACATATGGGTGATCTACATTTCCTGCCATATAATGCCTCATAAGGTGCCATCCCGATGGTGGCCTGATAGCTATTGTTGTAGGCAAACTCAGCTAAGCACAGAAATTTGCACCAACTGCCTTTAAAGTCCAACGCACAAGCCCTGAGCATGTCTTCTAAAATCTGATTTATTCTCTCTGTTTGTCCATCTGTCTGGGGATGGAAAGCTGTGCTGAACTGAAGTCTGGTGCCTAGGGCGTCCTGAACACACCTCCAAAAATGGGAGATGAACCGCCCATCTCTGTCAGAAACGATCGACTTCGGAACTCCGTGAAGCCTGATTACTTCTTTCACGTACAGCTGTGCTAACTGCTCTACCGAATGCGATAACTTGATGGCTAGGAAGTGGGCAGACTTGGTCAATCTGTCCACTATCACTCAAATTGCATCGTGTCCATGGGTGGTTCTTGGAAGACCTGTGATAAAGTCCATGGATATTTCTTTCCACTTCCACTCTGGAATGGGAAGTGGCTGTAGAACTCCTCCTGGTCTCTGGTGCTCTGCTTTGACTCTCTGGCAGGTCAAGCAGGTACTGATATATCTGGCCACGTCTCGCTTGAGTCCAGACCACCAGAATCTATTCTTTAAATCTTGATACATCTTGGTAGAACCAGGATGCATAGAGTATGGGGTACTGTGGGTCTCTTCTAGAATATTCTTCCTTAGTTCCTCATCATTGGGGATGCAAAGGCGGTCTACAAGATAGAGTATGCCACTATCTGATACTCGAAACTCTGAATTTTCTGCCTCTTGGATCCCCTGCTTGATCTTCTGGATCTCTGGGTCTTGACTTTGCTTTCTTTGTATATCCACAAGCAGGGTTGACTCTAGAGTCAATGCAGAAAGTTGCCCAATTATTACCTCGACTCCAAAATCCTTTATTTCTTTCTGAAGTGGTAGAGACAGTGATGATAAGGATATCAGTGCTGCACAGGATTTCCTGCTCAGTGCATCTGCCACTTTATTAGCTTTACCTGGGTGGTAGAGGATTTCACAGTCATAATCTTTGACCAACTCTAGCCACCTGCGCTGCCTCATATTCAGGTCCTTCTGAGTGAAGAAGTACTTCAAACTTTGATGGTCTGTGAAGATTCTGCACTGCACTCCATACAGGTAGTGTCTCCAGAGCTTCAGTGCGAAAACCACAGCCGCTAGTTCAAGGTCGTGGGTAGGGTAATTCTTCCCATAGTCCTTGAGCTGTCTGGAGGCGTATGCTATTACTTTACCATCTTGCATGAGGACAGCTCCAAGGCCCATCTTGGATGCATCACTGTAGATGTCAAAGGCCTTGTCACTCTCTGGAACAGTCAAGATGGGAGCACTGGTCAGTCTCTTCTTCAGCTCTAGAAAACTGTGCTTGCATTTATCTGACCATTCAAACTTCCTGTTCTTTCTGGTCAAGGCTGTGAGTGGAGAGGCTATCCTGGAAAAGTCCTCCACAAATTTTCTGTAATATCCTGCCAGGCCTAAGAAGCTTCTGATCTCACTGGCATTCTTGGGTCTACACCAGTTGCTGACTGCTTCTATCTTGGCTGGATCAACTTGAATGCCTTCTTTGGATACAATGTGACCTAGGAAGGTCACCTGATCTAGCCAAAACTCACACTTTGAGAATTTTGCATAGAGCTTCTCCTGCGGAAGGATCTGCAGCACTATCCTCAAGTGTGTAGCATGGTCCTCTGGAGTCTGTGAGTATATGAGAATATCATCAATAAATACAATGACGAATTTATCGAGATACTCCCTGAAGATGTGGTTCATCAGCTCCATGAAGACTGCTGGAGCATTGGTTACTCCAAAAGGCATTACTACAAATTCGTAGTGGCCGTATCTTGTCCTGAAGGCCGTCCTGGGAATGTTACTTTCTTTAACCTTCAGCTGATGATACCCAGAACGCAGATCTATCTTCAAGAACACTGTAGCCCCTTTGAGTTGATCAAATAAATCATCTATTCTAGGAAGGGGGTACTTGTTCTTGATGGTTACCTTGTTCAGAGCTCTGTAGTCTATGCACAGGCGCATAGACCCATCCTTCTTCTTGACGAAAAGTACAGGAGCTCCCCAGGGTGAATGACTCAGGCGGATGAAGCCCTTGTCTAGTAGCTCCTGCAATTGTTCTTGCAATTCTTTCAGTTCTGCTGGCGCCATGCGATAAGGTGCCTTCGAAATTGGGTTGGTTCCTGGGGCCAACTCAATTTCAAACTCAATTTCCCGATTGGGAGGGAGTCCTGGTAACTCTTCAGGAAACACCTCAGGATAGTCACAGACTACCCTCACTTCCTCTCTCTTCAATCCTTCTCCTTGACTTGCATCCACTATATGAGCTAGAAAACCAGAACACCTCTTCTCTAACATTCTCTGAGCTTGTAAGGTAGATAAGAACTTTTTTTTTGTTTCTTTCTCTTTGGGTCTCCAATAAACTCAAATGAAGGTTCTGCTTCTGGTGTGAACTTGACTTTTTTCTTGCGGCAGTCTATAGAAGCATTATACTTGCTCAAGAAGTCCATTCCTAAAATGACATCGTAATCCTTCATCTCAAGGACTAACAAGTCACTGTAGAGCACTCGGTTGGAAATCTAGATTGATACTGCCCTTAGCCTCTCAGTAGAGGTCATTACTTCCCCTGATGGTAAGGTTGTTAAGAACTTCATCGTTCAACCTTTCTGGTGGCCTTTATACTGTTTAAGTAGTGCTCAGTGATCAAAGCACTACTTATTAGTTCTTCGAAGGTTTGCAGCCTCTTAACACCGCTAGCCCCCTTCAACGCTATCTCAGGCCTTAACATCTTGAGCATTAGCCTAACTATCTCTTTTTCTGTGCTAACTAGCTCTGGGCACAGATGAGCTAACCGCTTAAACATCTTCACTGCTTCATCCACGGATAGTTCTCCTTGTCTGAACTCCGTGAATTCATCATAATGCTTGTTGGTTACTTGCATGTGAAAGTATTCTTCGAAGAACTCAGTCTCGAAGTCGGCCCATGTCATCTGGCTGACATTTCTCTTGGCCTTGACTCTCTTCCACTATATTCTAGCATCTCCCGTAAGGCAGAAAGATGCACACTTTATCTTCTCAACCTCATGCCAGTCCAGTAGCCCTACTATTCTTTCCAACGTTTTAAACCATGCTTAAGCATCCCATGGTTTGCTTGTGCCTGGGAAGTTCCCTGGCTTCAGTTTCTCCTACTGAATGAGGTACGCTTCTTGCCTTACTCCCCTTGCCGAACTACAGATGTAATCGATGGGTCTTCGATCACAACTGGTGCCACTATATTCGCCACCGGCGAGGTAATAATAACGACCTGCTGGTTAGCCATCCCAGTGGCAATAACTTGCTGTTGTTCTGCTAACTGTCTCTGTAACTGAGCCACCACGTCTAAGAGATTTGGTGGGGGTACTGACTCTG
>JAGFNQ010000144.1:108753-214988 GCA_024364735.1 Boesenbergia rotunda | reverse complement strand
TTTAATTAGGTGCAGCGGAAGGTTTAGCATAAATAATTTCTCAAATTATTTTAACCACGTATCTAGCATACAACCTTATGTTGTGGAGACATGATCATGTTAGTGAGAGCCCTGGAGCCAATCACGTGATGGTTGTTGTATGGACTTATTGTATCATATTTCATATATATAAATAAAGGCATTTGATTATGGTTATTATACTTACTTGTATTGGAGCCAAATAACTAAGTGTAATAACGTCCTTGGTAGTAGGTTCATATCTATATCAATCGATTGGTTGAATCGATAGTGAGATGATATAGAGAACACTACTCTTAATTATTCCTAGTCAAGTACTAACATTCAGGGACAATGTTAATGCATAGAGACTAGCATGTAGGTCAACACGATGACTTGATCTCACAAGTCATGGATATGAGATATCAAGTTGACACATGAGTATGCATTGGAGAATGTATACTGAATGACCCACCATGAGAAAGTATCATGGATCGTTATATGAGTGTCATATACTTTCTCATGTGACTATTAGTATGACTATTAGTCCTTAGACCTGAAGTCACCATAGTTCCCTACATAAGGAGTTATGTACTTTGGTTTCGTCAAACGTCACCCGTAACTGGGTGGACTATAAAGGCGATTACTGGGTATGTAACAAATTATGCGGAGGGATGTGAGTGATGTAGATGGGATCTATCTCTCCTATATGACGGGAGAGATATCATAGTCTTGATAGAGTGAGATCACTAAGTGCATGGCCATGCCCAAATAAGGCAATATGAGATATTGAGCTTATTTGATTATAGTGAGTCTACTTGGAGTTCAAGACACATAGATTGATTGGAGGATGACACGGTCTATGCTTCATAGAAGATCAATCTAGATATCGACGATAGAAGGACATTGTCACATATTATGAAAGTCATAATTAGTAGTCACATTGGTGATGTTGGATCTCAACATTCTTGTAACTTGGGTAGCAATGATGTGTTGCTAGATACCGCTCATTGCTTATGTTTCTAAGAGGTTAGAAGCATTGCCAACGTTACAAGAACCTATAGGGTCACACGCAAAGAACAAATAGATGGAGAAAAAATGAAGTCAAGTTCGACTTGGCTAAATATGGAAAGTCCATAAAAGGCAAGTTTGACTTGACCCAAATCCAAATCAAGTTTGACTTGACTTGGTTCCACTTCAAGTTAGACTTGACATGGGAGAAGAAATGGAGTCAAGTTTGACTTGACTAAATATGGAAAGTCCAAAAAGGCAAGTTTGACTTGACCCAAATCCAAATCAAGTTTGACTTGACTTGGTTCCACTTCAAGTTAGACTTGACATGGGAGAAGAAATGGAGTCAAGTTTGACTTGACTAAATATGGAAAGTCCATAAAAGGCAAGTTTGACTTGACCAAAAGGCTACCTCACCTTGACTTGACCAAGTGATGACTTGGCTTGGTATTTGACCAATGATGATGCTCTACATCATCTCCAAAGGTTGTAACCCCCCATTTGAATTTGAATTCAAATTGAAAGGGGGTTATGGCAGGCCACTTAATGGCCATTATGGCCGGCCACTTAATGGCCATTAATGACCATTAAGTGGCCGGCCACAATGTGAGAACAAAATAATGTTTTGTTCCATTTTTCTCATTGTGTGTCTTCTCTTCTTCCTCCTCCAAGTGTTGGAGCTCTTCTTCTTCTTCTCCTCTTGGCCGAACCCTTGAAAGGTGCTAGCACACCTAAAGGGTTTCCTCCATCCACTTTGTTCGCGTGGATACTTCTAGAGGGATGGCACTTGATGTCCTAGAGATCCGACATCCAAAAGGAGCGGCGGGATTAAGCGGGACACGCGCCAAAGGTAAAATGGTTTATCCCTCTTTAGATCGAGGAGTAGATCGAGTTTTGAGCATGAAATGAATACGTGATTTTTGTTTCGGAATTTTTCTTCGCACGAGATCCATGGCTTTGGGTTCTCGGGGTTTCCGCGACGCGAAAAGGTGGTTTTCGCGGCCCGAAAAACCCAACAGATCATACATTTAAAATTTTGCAGAAAGTAAACTAATTTACTTAATACCTCGCGTAACTCGTAGAAAGGGATGAGATCCAACCGTAGCGTCCCTTGGAAGCTCCGCCTCTATTCGCGTCCACGCCGGGTTTTCTTCGGGATGACTTCGCAAAGCCACGAGTTTCGTGCCGACAAGAACTACTAGATTCTCCAAAGGCACGACAAGAATACCAAGAGAGAGATGAAAAACTAACCACCAAACGAAGAACGGAATCAAGATTCCGGGAGGAAGGAAGGAGTCGCGCCCGCTTCTTCTTCTTCTTCGGCTTCTTCTTGGTGGTGGAAGCTCACGGCATAGGGGGAGGGCTCTAGGGCCGGCGGCACTAGAAGAGGGAGAGGGAGAGAAGGAGAGGGAGAGAGGCTAAGGAAGAATCCTTGATCTCTTAGATTAGTTTCCAAGCTTTGCCTTGGTACCTTTATATAGTAGCCTCTTAATCACCAAGTCTCCTCTTAACGGAATAAATTCTTCATAAGAAATTTATCTTATAAATTTTTCTATGAATTATTCCGTTATGCCTAGTTTTTATTATAACTTAATTTATAATAAAAACAACCATGTCTCCCCTTTTATTATGGAAAGAAATTTCTTTATATAAATTTCTTTATATAAATTTCTTTATCATGGTAAATTAATCCATTATTGATTTTATAAAATAAAATAAACCATTCCAAGGATTATTTTAATTTCCATGATAAATAAATCTCTTTATATAAATTTCTTTAAACAAATTTCTTTATACAAATTTCTTTATCCATAATTTTATAAGACAAACCACGCACGGTTTATTTTATAATTTTGAACCAAACAATTTGGTTCTTCCCTCTTATTGTGGCCGGCCAAACAAAGAGGGTGGGGACCCTCTTTGGCCGGCCAAACCCAAGCCACGATCTCACGAATTAAACTCATTTAATTCGTTCAATAAGTCTTCAAAAGACTTAGCCATTTTATGCTTCCGATGCGTCTCTGAAAAATTCAGATTCGACTTATCTCTCTTGATTGGAAAATCCAATTTTCAACTCGTTTTAAATCCCTCGGACTACTCGTAGTGCGTGTGACTAAATAGGCTTTCGATTTATGTTGGCCGTCTATAATTAACCAATTATAGAACGATCATGAGTGGCACCTAGTAGTACATCATGATCCCCAATTAATCGAAAGATCAACGGTTGACCTCAGAAACTATTCTGAAACCCTTCAGCAGCTTTAATGAATCGTGTCTCATTCCCTTCACCATCTTATACCCACTTGGTTCAGGACACGGTCTATGTGTGTCAGTCCCCACTAGGCTGACTACATCACACCTAGCCCAAGCAATGTTTTTCTCGTCCTACGGATTCTAGTTACTCTCATGTTTCTGAGAGATTCATACTCTGAACATGTGATGCTCTGGCCAGAGGCTTCGAGTAACAATCCGACGATAGGCCTTGGGTATACATCTCCTCGGAAGGAGTGGTGAATCCTTTGTAGGCTATTCAAACATCTTCGGGCACTTCGGCTTATACCCAACCATCCTAGGTCCACACCTCCTTAGAGATGCTTGCTTAAGATGTCAAAGTATAAGTCTCCATGACCAAGATGACTTGAACACCGCAAGTCAAAGGAACATCGCACTTAAGCTGCAGTAAGAACTTCATTGACATATCTATATGTAGATTACCATATGAAGTCTTACAGCTAGTCACTCCAATAAACTACTTCCCTTAACTAGCATTCATGTTTATCTCCGGACATTCCAATGTCACCAGCTAGTGAGAATCAGCTGATTAGATAATAACTCATGCTAGTCTCAATAGAATTGATAGTGTCCGTATTTATCAATTCATCGACTAGGGACAATTTCAATACTTCACAATTGCACATGTAGAGATAATCACTAGTTGTGAATTCATCACAAATTCTCTCATGCTGTGAATTGTATTGCGGACATTCAATAAATGAGTTTAAGATCTCAATCAAATACACGAACATGTATACTCAAATAGTGAATATTCATTTATTAAAGTAAATGATTACAATCATAAGGCGATTGCCTTAGGACACTTCTCTCATATTACCTTGGGGGCGCCCGGGACACTGGGGGCGCCCTGCCTAGCTGCTTGCCCCTCTCCTTTGGGGCGTTCTGAGCTGCAGAAACACATTCCTTCGGTCCTGCATCCAAGGTTAGTCCAAAACAACACAAAGCAATAAAATATTAGGTTTATACGGTCTTAGCTGTCTTTGTTCTGACTTTGAGTCTCCAAAATGGAACCCTAGGTCGAATCGACGCCTACTGTTCCCTCGACGGGGAACGCGTCCTCACCTACTTCTCTCAGGAGAATTTACCTGTCGCCAACCGGCTCCTCTGGTTGGACTTTTGCCCAGCAGTCCTTCACCAGGTGCCCAGCTGTCCTTCGCCAGGTCTTCGTATCCTGGCATTCCTTCGTCAGGTGCCTAGCAGTCCTTCGCTAGGGCTTCGTATCCTGGCATTCCTTCGCCAGGTCTTCAGTACCAAGCAGTCCTTCACCTGGTACCCAGCTGTCCTTCGCCAGGTCTTCGGTTCCAAGCAGTCCTTTGCCTGGTGCCTAGCAGTCCTTCGCCAGGTCTTCGGTTCCAAGCAGTCCTTCACCTGGTGCCTAGCAGTCCTTCGCTAGGGCTTTGTATCCTGGCATTCCTTCGCCAGGTGCCTAGCAGTCCTTCGCTAGGGCTTTGTATCCTGGCAGTCCTTCGCCAGGTGCCTAGCAGTCCTTCACTATGGCTTTGTATCCTGACAGTCCTTCGCCAGGTGCCTAGCAGCTCTTCGCTAGGACTTTGTTTCTTGGCAGTCCTTCGCCAGGTGCCTAGCAGCCCTTCGCTAGGACTTTGTTTCTGCACACTCAGTGAACATCGTTAGATCATAAATAGTACTTAACTTTGCTAGGGCTTTGTTTCTTGGCATTCCTTCGCCAGGTGCCTAGCAGTCCTTCGCTAGGGCTTTGTATCCTGGCAGTCCTTCGCCAGGTGCCTAGCAGTCCTTCGCTATGGCTTTGTATCCTGACAGTCCTTCGCCAGGTGCCTAGCAGCTCTTCGCTAGGACTTTGTTTCTTGGCAGTCCTTCGCCAGGTGCCTAGTAGCCCTTCGCTAGGACTTTGTTTCTGCACACTCAGTGAACATCGTTAGATCATAAATAGTACTTAACTTTGAATCCTTTGCTAATATCAAAACAAGGTTCAATATGGTGCTTCCTGCACCAACAATCTCCCCCTTTTTGATTATGGCAACACAATTCAAAGTTAAGTAAAAATTATAACAGTTTAAGTAAGACAGTCAAGACCAAATGAATTTGAGCAGAGTAAAAGAACCAGTGTAGTTTTGAACTGTAAAAAATATTATTTTCCCTTTTCCCTGCAACCCAGAAGTATTTGTGTTATAAAACACTTAACTTTGACCTTTCCTCCCCATTTGACATATATCAAAAAAGATATTCATGGATGAACAAAATATCTAAGAGGGATTTTTGAGTTTTTCCAAAATAACTTTAAGTAATGGATTTCACAATTTCCCAAAAACATAGTTGTCAAGAAAAACTTTAAGTAATGGATTTCATAATTTTTCAAAAAAAATGTTGTTCAAAGTAATGAATGTTTTGAAAATTCATGAAGCTCCCCCTTAATGTGACAACTCTTCTCCTTATATTTTAGGATATTTAAAAAACTTGCAATATAATTTTCAAGAAAAACTTAACAGTAGCTTACTTAGCCAACATTTTGAAAACAAATTTCCTTTAAAAAATTTCAACTTTTGCACACGTAGAAAAATTTCCTTGAACCATATTTTGTGTATTTAAAACAAAAAAAATCTTTAAATGGACAAGTTTTTGCCAAAACAAAGATTTGTTTACTAAGAAAACTTTACTTAGAAATATTTGCTCAAAAATTTCCAAAAATTTTGCTCAGACAAACTTTGTTTACTAAGGAAAAATCTACTTAGAAATATTTACAAAAAGATGCTCTTCGAAATTTTTGAAAGCACACTTAGAAATTCAACTTTGCTTTTTGAATAAGAGAAAGCTTTTGAAAAACATTTTGATTTTGAACAATTTGAGCTTTTTCTCTCCTTAGCTATTTATTAATAAAGAAATATATTTTGAAAGAAGTCTTAAGATAAAAAATTATATATCAGAGCCTATGAATTTTGAAAACATAAAAATACTTAGTATAACTCTTGAAAGCCTAGCAAAAAGCTTAAATTGCACCAACAAAACTCCACTTTGAAAGGTAATGTGCAATTTTGAAAAAAGATTTTGTATTTATAGGCAAATCTTTAGAAAATTCACGTACTTAGAATACTATTGCCTTAGAAAAGTATTAGTACTTTTTGAAAACATTATATTTTGAAAAATAGAAGTACTTTTGAAAGATATTATGTAATTTTTGAAAAATATAAGTACTTTTGAAAAAATATGCATTTTTGAAAAATATGCAAGTACTTTTGAAAAAAAACACATTGAGCCTTTTTGGAAAGTCTAAGTACTGTTTTTGAAAACTATTAGACTTTGAAAAATATAAATAATTTTTGAAAAGTATTATGCATTTTGAAAACATAATATTTTACTTGCCTAGGTTTCTTTTCCAGTCTGACACAATCCTAGGAAACCTTGTTGACTACAAGGACATTTTCTTAAGTGTCCTGGAAATTTCTCCAACCCAAGTAAATATTATTTCAAAAATAATTTCATAAGCCATAAGAATTTTGAAAAATAAAATAATGGTATTTTGAAAGAAAAATTATTTAAGTTCTCAAAAAGATTTTAAACGTGCAGTGCATGAAAACATCTAATTTTGAAAATGTTCAATAATTCTTTTAATTTGATCTCCCCCTAAACTTGACCCAGTCCTAGGAAGCTTGTTGACTACAAGCGATCTTCCTCTGAGTTTTAAGGTTTGATTTAAATTATAAGAATTATCTAATAACTTCAAAACAAATAATTACAAAAAAAATATTTCAGAAATTCTTCTTTTGACTCAAACTCCCCCTAAATTTGACACATCCTAGGAGTCCTTGTAGATCATGAAGTGGACCTTCCTCTGTGTCTTTAGGGTTTGTTAAAATCAAAAGAATAATTTTGAATAACCTTCTGAGTATGATAACTTTTAAGGAGATAAATTTTTGAAAACACAACTTGAAATGAAGATAATTTTTAAAGCATAAGCCCCGAAGAAAATTTTGAAATGATAATGGTTCTTCAAAGAGATAGTAATATACCAAGGTTTTTGAGCCAATTTTTGAAAACCTTATTTTGAGATGATACTAAATTTTAGAGCATAAGGTTTTTGAGAATAAATCTAAATTTTTCGACAAAAAAAACTCCCCTTATATCCGACTCGTCTTGACTTTATCTAAGTGCTTGAAGGGTCTTTAGTATTGACTAGGTTTAACTGTTTTGACCATGTTTGACTCAGTTGACTATGTTTGACCAATCAATAACTAAATCAAACAAACCCTAGATTATATTTAGAATGAGTCTATTATGATATTTAACATGAAATTCAGTATTTTGAAACTGTTAGAGTTGAAAAAGTAGGGTACAGTAAACCGAATTAACTAGAGATAATTTTGAATAACTTTTGAAAGCACTTTGAGTTTTATTTAGAAGGATAGTGAATTATGCTTTTAGGTCCTAGATGTCTCACCCAGTTCTACGTGATCAAGCATGTTAACCTTATGGGTTTTTGTGAGACAGGTTTTGATAGAAGTAAGGATTTTATTTTGAAAAATTATGATTAGTTTTGAAAAGTTAAATTAATTTTGAAAACCTTTTTAATGAATTTTAATTTTATTTTGAAAAAAATGGTTGAATCTACGATTGATTGAAATTTGTGTTAGATTTGAATTTGACAAGAAGTAAATTGAATTTGAATTTCAAAAATTAGCTTCCAGGTCTTGGCGAGGCACAAGGCCTTCTTTGGCCGTAGCCTTATTGGATCATCAACCCTTTCCTTGACAAAGCCTTTTAGTGAAATTTCATTTTCAAAATTACTTGTTGACAAATTCTGGTCTAACTAGTTTGGGTCTTGGATCGATAGCTTTGGCTAGTTTCACCAGTCTAAACAGACCAAGTAGAGTATACTTGACCTTATTAGAAGAGGCCTCCCTAACGTACTATCATCTCACCTCCACCCAATACTATGTTGTTCAAATTTTAGTTAATCGTTTTAGTCCTTAATCTAACCAATCCTAAATCTAAGCATAATGAAATACGCGAGAAAAGTAATCATCTAAGTCACGTCATAATTGTAATGATATTCTGGGTTTTTAGAATTAGCAAAATTGTGAATTAGGCTTTCTAGCATTTTGACCTTATGTTTCAATATTTCATCTTCTTGTTCCAATTTACTAATGTTTGCTTTAACTAATTTATAAGGTTCAATCATATTATTCAAGGTAAATAATGGATTT
Source organism: Boesenbergia rotunda (assembly GCA_024364735.1). NCBI lineage: Eukaryota > Viridiplantae > Streptophyta > Magnoliopsida > Zingiberales > Zingiberaceae > Boesenbergia > Boesenbergia rotunda. The sequence continues at coordinate 206,508 of JAGFNQ010000144.1, read as the reverse complement.
TCAAATACTGTAAATTTACCTTTAGATTTCTTTTTGGAGGTCTCCCCCTTGATTTTAGCCATCTTTCTTCTGTTTGATTGTTTCTTCAGTATTTTGTAGTGGTCGCGAGCCAACCGGACCAGTTTCCGAGGATCTCCTTCTTCGTCGTCAAGTTCTGAGTCTGAGTTGGACTTAGGTACTGGTTGATGCCTCTTTTGCAGTTCTCTTGGAGTTTTCCCTGCAATGAAAACTATACCTTCCTCGACCATTGCAGTATCAGCTTGATTATTTAACCTTAATTCAGAAAATGATTCAAAATTAGTTACCGATTTTGTCTCAGAAAACTCGTTGTCTGACTCTGGTTCGATTTCGGCGTCGGGTGTCGATTCTGTCGCAGCTAATTGTGCTTGAGCCGAGAATGCAAAATGACTTGCCTGATCTTCCTTATCGTCTGATTCATCCGATGATTCGAGCATCACACCTTCAAAGATCTCAATATCGGAGCTCTCTTCGTGTAGGTTGATTAGCTTCTCCCACATCTCTTTAGCACAGTTGATGAGTCCGATCTGCTTCAATTCTTCATTAGTTAGGCCACATTGTAGGATTGCAGTCGCCTTTGCATCTGCCTCAATCTTCCTCAGAGTTGGTTCGTCCAGTTTATCCCAGGCGATCGACTTTCCATCTTCTGTAGGTACTGAAAACCCTGTTGGATCATCATCCATAAATCCAGATGGGTCTTTATGTGGGATTCCATTAGACCCTTCTAGGTTTTGAAGTTCTCGCCACAGAATAGGGGTGGACGGACACTATTCCACTCTTGGTTGGCCATTTAGTTTATACCTTGTACACAAAAGAAATACCAAAAATGTACCAAGACTTGGTCTTGGATTAGTAGTGCGGGAAAGAAAAAAAACTAGCTCAATAAAAGTGTTTTCACAAATTTCGAGGTAAAATAATAATTAAAATTAATGACAAATTTTTGAAAATGTTGACTTTATCAATTCTGATTAATGATGAAAAGGTAAGAATTTATGGTTTGGGAAAAAGATTGCTTAGCATGAATTTCGAGAAAAATATTAAAATAATAAAAAAAAGTTTATGCCAAATTTTCAAAAATTGTTCGTTTTATCAATTTTGACTTATGGTGAGAAAATAAGAATTCAAAATTGAAAAAGACATAAGAATAAAATGCGAAAAATCTGAAAAATGCAAAAAATCCGAAAAAATTATCTCGCCTACAGATATTATTTATTTGAAATAAAATGTGAAAAATCCGAAAAAATCTCAAATTGGTGGTTGCACCAAATTTGAGCTTCCCCGCTCTGATACCACTTGTTGGATCGATAGAATACGATAGAGAGGGGGTGAATATCGTAAACCGTTTCAGATTTAGAGAGAGAATGCACAGCGGAAAATTAACACGAAAACCAAACGCGAACACAAGGATTTACTTGGTTCGGAGTCACAGTCGGCTCCTACTCCAAGGCTCACGGTCCTTGACCGTTTACTGCGGGCAATACTATAATCGCGCAAAATCTTACAAACAGTTGTACAGAAGTAAGTGCAGTAAGAATACAATTAAGAATTGACTCTTCGTTACCGACGTCCGGTGTAGATCGTTCTTCGGTGCGTAGGGTCGTCGTCGGCGCTAGAATCTCAAGATGGAGGATTTCTGGAGCAGAGCGCCTGAGTTGAAGAGTGTATTGGCGTTGGAAAACTTTGTTGAGAAGCCTTGGGGGTCGAGGGCTATTTATAGCAGTCCTGGGGGCGCCCTGGATGTTGGGGCGCCCTCTACGTGGCTTCCGATCCGCAACAATCTCGGTCAGACCTTATCCCGCTCGAATAGGTCTGAGGTTTAACTGTGGGGGCGCCCGGGACGCTGGGGGCACCCCGGTTGACTTAGTTTGCTGGCTTCTCATCCGGTTCACTTCGATGGCTTGAACCCAGGGCGCCCTAAGCATTCGGGGCGCCCGGGAGCACGGGGGCGCCCGGGAGCATGGGGGTGCCCGGGAGCATAAGCTTCCGAATCGTTTTCTTGCTTAAGTTGTTTTGCCTTGACCTTGGGGGCGCCCGAGACACTGGGGGCGCCCTGCCTAGCTGCTTGCCCCTCTCCTTTGGGGCGTTCTGAGCTGCAGAAACACATTCCTTCTGTCCTGCATCCAAGGTTAGTCCAAAACAACACAAAGCAATAAAATATTAGGTTTATACAGCCTTAGCTGTCTTGGTTCTGACTTTGGGTCTCCAAAATGGAACCCTAGGTCGAACCAACGCCTACTGTTCCCTCGACAGGGAACGCGTCCTCACCTACTCCTCTCAGGAGAATTTACCTGTCGCCAACCGGCTCCTTCGGTTGGACTTTTGCCCAGCAGTCCTTCGCCAGGTGCCCAGCTGTCCTTCGCTAGGTCTTCGTATCTTGGCATTCCTTCGCCAGGTGCCTAGCAGTCCTTCGCTAGGGCTTCGTATCCTGGCATTCCTTCGCCAGGTCTTCAGTACCAAGCAGTCCTTCGTCTGGTGCCCAGCAGTCCTTCGCTAGGTCTTCGGTTCCAAGCAGTCCTTCGCCTGGTACCTAGCAGTCCTTCACCAGGTCTTCGGTTCCAAGCAGTCCTTCGCCTAGTGCCTAGCAGTCCTTCGCTAGGGCTTTGTATCCTGGCATTCCTTCGCCAGGTACCTAGCAGTCATTCGCTAGGGCTTTGTATCCTGGCAGTCCTTCGCCAGGTGCCTAGCAGTCCTTCGCTAGGGCTTTGTATCCTGGCAGTCCTTCGCCAGGTACCTAGCAGCCCTTTGCTAGGACTTTGTTTCCTGGCAGTCCTTCGCCAGGTGCCTAGCAGCCCTTCGTTAGGACTTTGTTTCTGCACACTCAGTGAACATCGTTAGATCACAAATAGTACTTAACTTTGAATCCTTTGCCAATATCAAAACAAGGTTCGATATGGTGCTTCCTACACCAACAATTATTTCTTTAAAAATTTATGTCTTTCAAAATATGTTTCGAAAAATACTTCTTCAAAGATTATCTTTCAAAAATGTTCTTCTAAAATATGTTTTAATTGCTCTTATGATTTAGATAAACCCTAAAGATACATAGTAAGTTTTCCTTATAATCTGCAAAGATTTCTAAGATTGTGTCAGGCTTAGGGGGAGTCTCAATCAAAAAAACAATTCGCCTTTTGATTATCTTAAATTATTATTGTATAATTCTTTTCATTTGAATCAAACCCTAAGACTCAGAGGAAGATCAACTTGTGATTAACAAGCTTCCTAGGATTGTGTTAGGTTTAAGGGTATTTCAAAGTAAAAGAACTATTAGAAGTTTCAAAAATACTATATTTGTAGAAAACACTATCTTTTCAAAAACACTTTATTTTTAAAAATATAATATTCTTATTTTTTAAAAATCATCTCGTCTTTTGAACATCTTTGAAAACCTTTAAAAAATTACTTAAGTCTAGAAAAATCTCCAAGACACATAAGAAAGTTTTCCTTGTGGTTAACAAGGTTTTCTAGGATTGTGTCAGATTGGGGAGGAATCCACCCAAAAAATTTATTATTTTTTAAAAATTAAATACATATATTCAAAATACTTTATCTTGATTGGAAAATCTCTAAGATACATAGAAAATTTTCTTGTGGTCAACAAGATTCCTAGGATTATGTCAGATTTAGGAAAATTCAAATCAATAAAGTACTTATCTTTTCATATTTTACTCAAGTACTTAGCGTTCCCTAAAATATTTTATGAAAAAAGTACTTGATTTTTTAAATAAAAAAGGGAGGATTTTTTAAAATTATATTTTCTTTAAAAAATTTATTGTTGGTGCAAATTTTAAAATCTTTGTTATTATCTTATATTTCTTTTTGATGTTTGTCAAAAGGGGAGAGTACCTTAAGTTAATTTTTTTTCGATTTCTCCCAAGTATTGTCCTAAAACCCTCAGACCAAAACCTAACTTAAGATTATTGTTAAACATCAAAAAGAGGGAGATTCTTGATGCAAAAAGTATCAGACAAGAACAGTTAACCTCTAGTGTTTCGATGTTTGATTATATACCAAGGTCTGATCAAAGTGATTAAGGGTTAAGTCAAACAGGACCTGATGTTTGGTAGGATAAACCCAGGTTTGATCAGTTTGACCAAAGGGTTACCCAAATAGGACCTGATGTTTGGCGAGAGTTATTAGTACCCAGGGTTGGTCAGGTTGACCAAGGGTTAGCCAAACAGGACCTGATAATTTAGCAGAGTAATTAAACCTAGATCTGACATGTGTGACAATATACCGAGGTTTGGTCAGTTAGAACAAGGGTTAGCCAAATAAAATCTGATGTTTGGCAAAGAACCCAAGGTTGGTCGATTAGACCAAGGACTAAACCAAACAGGACCTGATGTTTGGCAGAGAGAAGTCTAGTCAGGATTAAGATGACTAGCAAAGAAGTCTTCGTCAAGGCACCGAAGCCTGGTAAGTAAAGCTGGGCATAAAGTCCTGGTTTAGGGAATTGGGCATGAAGATCTGGCTGAGGGTTGGGCACGAAGTCCTGGTTCAAGGAATTGGACACGAAGTCCTGGTCGCGGATTGGGTATGAAGACATGGCCGAGGGTTGGGCACCGAAGTCCTCATTCGAGGAATTGGGCATGATGTCCTAGTTGAGGATCATGCACGAATACCAGGCCGAGGGTTGGGTACTGAAGTCCTGGTTCGAGGAATTGAGCACGAAGTCCTGGTCGAGGATCAAGCAGCAGACTTACCCGAGCGAGGACTACGGACAGAAGTAGAGACGGGTTAAGGATTGGACGTATCGAGATCCGAAAGTCTCGGAGACCGAACAAAAGTCTAACCGGAGGTCCCGGTTGGCAAAAGGTAACTTCTCCAGGGTGGAGTAGGTGAGAATGCGTTCCCCGGAAAAAGGAACAGTAGGCGTTGGTTCGACCTAGGATTTCATTTGAAATCCAAAGTCAGAACCAGACAGTTGTGGTTGTCATTCATTTATTTTATTATACTGTGTTCTTGGACTAACCTTGGTTGCAGGCTAAAGGAACCAGCTGTTGCATCAGGGGCGCCTGAGAGGGCTCAGGCACCCGAGAACCCAAGCGCCTGAGAGGACTCAGGCGCCCCAGATGGGTTTTCTCAACAGGTGGCGAAGCTGAGTTGGCGATCGCTGGTTGAACGTGCTACGTCAGCTCCCAAGTGCCTCATTGCTCCCAGGTGCCCCGGTGCTCCCAGGTGCCCAAGAAGGCAGGGTATCCCCTGCGTGTTGTTCGCTTGCTGGATCAGAATTGAAGCCATAGAGGGTGGTCCGTGAAGAGCTCCATTATCCCCTATGGGCACTCGGGCACCTGAATTCTTACTATATTAGGGGTTTTGCCTCCTTAGTTTAGAACATCAATCTTTCCATTCGATTACTCATTTTTTGTGAAGAAAAAGTGCTAAGACGAAGCTCTACAACCAGGGAGGCTCCAGGAAGAAGTGCGCAGCGCTTCGGACTTCCAGAGTTGGTCAAGATCCTCACATTTGGTTTGCATATTACAAGTAGTATTTATTTTTTTTATTATTATTTTGCTTGTAATTAAAACTATAAGACGGGTTTCTCCACTTCCGGAAAACTTCTGAAAAGGAGACCACTAGTGGACGGACGCTACCCGTAATTAGGCCTTGGACGTACTGACTCTGGGGAGTTGGGAACCAAATAAAAAACCCGCTTGTTTGTGTTGTGTATTTTCTTTTTATTTATTATTCTGTTATGCTACTAACGACTCTGTTATGAAGTTGAATGAACGAATGACTCAAAGATAAAGTACAAGTCGATATTCACCTCTCCTCTATTAATGCCACCGATCCTACATCCTACATCCTTGACCCCACGTCAGCCGCTACCTGACGACGGCGCCAAATTTGATCTTGTCGTAAAGAGGAGAAAATGACACCCAGATGATGAGGTGTTGGCGTTGACTGCAGGAGGACTACTTGGTTGCCGATCGGACAGTGGGTGGTCCTCGAAGAGCTTCGGCGAATTGTGAAGAAAAGGAACAATTAGAGGCTGGCCAGAGTATCCCCAGCACAGATACTCTGACAATCAAGTTAGATTACTAGTGGAGAAGAAAAGAAACGGGAGCAAGAATCGAAAAAGAGAGCCTACTTGCACATGGGAGGAGGGGACCCCTTTTAAAGATGCTGCTGGTAGCCCTCACTCTGCCAAGACATCGCTTCTCATTAATAACAAGATCTTTCTAGGTGATCTTCTATCTCAGATCGAGATTAAGGCGGTGATGGCGGTTATAGGCTACACTCATTAGTTACATTATTCCTGTCAATTTTGGTGAACCGCCTACATATCTCATCATAGTAATTATCTCGTACTTTGAGCCACCTCCCGTATCTTGACGGGTCACTGTTAGGATCTTGGGACGGCTAGAGAGGGGGTGTGAATAGACACCCTCCAAAACTCGCTTCTTCTTCCTAAAATCAGATTAGCAGCGGAAAACAAACAAAACAGGAAGAAACAAAAACAGAGACTAACATAGTATTTATAAGGTTTGGGGATAACTTGCCCCTACTCCTTGGCCTGCCCGTGAGGTGGGCGATCCCTTGATCTTCGGAAGATCAGGCCCCGAAATGAATCCGGCTAAAAACTTCCTCCTCAGTGGAGTAACCTCTCCACAAATGTCTCAGAAGTATATCAAGTGAAGAACAGGAGACTAGAGAAGGAAGCTTACACAACAGATGTAACCACAAGCACCAGTAGTAAACAGGAAAAAAAACAAGCAAGAAGCAAGTCGCAGAGAACACCAGCAACTCAACAGCAAAACCCTTCGCTTCGTTGTTTCGTTCTTCTACTCTGCATCGCCAACTTCTTCTTCTTAAGCACACATACAGGCGTCGTCACCCACTGCACAGATACAGGCGTCGTCACCCACTGACCCCTTCTGAGCTCTCAGCATACTGAAGTCATCCTCTTCAGCTGCAGCTTCAGGTCAGGTGCCGTTGAAACCTGCAAATGTGTATCAAACAAAATAGCACCAGAGAATGTCACCCTGGACCCTTCTTCTTTCACCTTCATTTGACTTTCAAAGCTCTATGTTGTCTGCACACTTATAGATTCATTAGCGAAGCAAATCAGAAGCAAATCAGAAATCAGAACTGTGCTAACAACAATTTGAATTAAAGTTCTGAGGTGTTGATCGGTCACCTTAACCGATCAGACAACTGTTGGAACCCGGATGGCTAGAGAGGGGGGTGAATATAGCCAATCACTTGGACTTAAACACTAATAGAATTTCTGCACTCAGAGTTGTTAGTAGCACAGCGGAACGCAAGAACAGAGTATGCAGAAATTCAGAAAACAAAAGCAAAACAACACCACTAGCAAGATCGCTAACAAGGACGGTTTACAAGGTTCGGGGATAACTTGCCCCTACTCCTTGGCGTGCCTTTAAGGTGGGCGATCCCTTGATCGTCGGCAGATCAAGCCCCGGTTATCACCGGATAGAAAGCAACCTCCTTCTCGGTGGAGAAACTTCTCCACAGCGTTTCAATCACAGATTTAAGTTTAAGCACAAAGAAATACCAAGAAGGATCTTACTCAAGCACTTAGCAAAGACAAGAACACAGTAAGCTTTCCTGAGCTCCACCCAGCGGCGATCTCACGCAAGAAACCCTTCCTCGTGTATTCCCGCTGTCGGACTCCTAGCCTCTTGTTCTCTCCTTCAAGCGCTCAAGTAATGAATGATTGCTTCTCAGATTCTATAGCTTGCCCAAGATAATGACCTTCAGAATGTGCAAGCTAGATGTGGAGAACACAAGGCGCAGCAAGAACTCAATTCGCGAATTCTGCTTCATCGAAGTCTTCTTCCGCCCTTTTGTTTCTCCACTCAGCACCAGGTGACAGCATCTCCTGCAGCCTCCAGCTGCTTCCCTGCCAACGCCAGCTACCACTGAGCCCTCCCTGGACTTCATGAGCTCCCCTCAGCCAAGCTCCAGTCAGCAGCTCCAGTCTGCAGCTCCAGCCGTTGCAACCTGAGATGGAAAACGGACAAACCTGCTCCAAGGAAAGCCTCCATTGACTTCTCCTTGAGTGTTTCAATCCTCCCCTGTCACCTGCAGCTTAATCAGAGTGTTAGAGCATATCAAGCAGCAAATCATATATCAGACATTAAGCGCAGAGAATCGGATATGTTCAGACGCGATCAGAGCATCTGACAGTGCATTTTGAATTAAAGTGATCGGTCACTGGACAGATCAGAGATCCTCCTGATCGGTCACCAGACCGATCAGGCTGGGTCCAGACCGATCAGGCTCCGTCCTGATCGGTCCCCAACGCTCGATTAAAAATCAAGATTTCTTTGGGACTCTCCTGGATCGATCACCAGACCGATCCCAGGTTGTGGATCGATCACTCGACCGATCCACCCCTTTATCGGGCGATTTCTAAGCTTCGCAGTCTAGACCTCCTGATCGATCACCGGACCGATCAGGAAACCTCCTGATCGGTCACCAGACCGATCAGGTCGTGACCAGACCGATCATGCTCCGTCCTGATCGATCATAGGGAGGAACCTGCGACGCTGGATCGTTCTCCAGAACGATCTGCACAGTGATCCTGATCGGTCACCAGACCGATCAGGAGCAGATCAGCAAGGGAACTCAACCTCACTGTTTGCTCCCTGATCGGTCACCAGACCGATCAGGAGCTAAGCAATGGGTGAAACGCATACTCCCTGATCGGTCACCAGACCGATCATTCATCGCTGGATCGGTCACCAGACCGATCCACGAAAGAGCACCATGCCAACTCCCTGATCGGTCACCAGACCGATCCAGGGGCTCCAACCTAGCCCTCCAAGCTAGTGTTTCATCCACCTTAGCCCTCCAAGCTAAGGATATTTCACCTAACCCTCCAAGTTGGGAATTTGCACCTAACCCTCCAAGTTAGGACTTTTCACCTAGCCCTCCAAGCTAGGACTTTTCACCCAACTCTTCCGGATTAGGACTTTCCAAACCTAGCCCTCCAAGCTAGGACCTGACCCTCCAAGCCAAGACTTTTTCACCTAATTCTCCAAGATGGGAATTTGCACCTAACCCTCCAAGTTAGGACTTTTCACCCACCTCTTCCGAATTAGGACTTTTCACACACTTAGCCCTCCAAGCTAGGATTTTCAACACCTAACCCTCCAGGTTAGGATTTTCCAACACCTAGCCCTCCAAGCTAGGATTTTCCATACCATGCCTGATCCCCGATCAGGACTTAATCATAATCAATAATCATCCACCTAAACTAAAATCGGTGTCAACACCAAAACAACAATCAGGACCAGACTGCATCAACAATCTCCCCCTTTTTGTTGTTTAACAACCCAATTTTAAGTTTAGGGATTCTCAATCAAGTTTTCCAAATTTAGAATCATAGGGGAATCCAGATCCTCCCCCTACAACATAATCATCCTAAACTTAACCAACCAACACTCTCCCCCTTTGTCGAACACCGAAAAGGGGTCTAGAAGGGCTATTAAGTTTAAACCATACTCCCCCTCAACCCTAGGGGTATCCCAAAACAACAACAATTTGATTTTTGATAAGCATATGAATATATATGACAAAAAGATATAGACATGACAAAACAAGCATATGTATCATATGAGCATGGCATCATAATCATGGTAGTGTAACAAACATGCAGATAGTACTCATCATAGCATTAACAAGAAGCATACTAAAGTAGGACAAAACATGTATCCTAGTCAGAAAAAGCAAGTCATAAAACATCCAGAGAGAAACACGATGCACGACACATGCATCAAAGTCAAAGTACAAACAAATATGTCACTCATCATAAATATCATCAATCCCCTGCGTGGTCATCATATAAGGAATCAGCAATGTAGATAACGTCCTCTAGTAAAGGAATGCTGGGGGACCCACCACCAGGATACGCATGATGGTACCACTCTTCATACCAAGCGTCCTGGAATGAGCTGATCTCAGAGACATCAGATGCTAGAGCATCGAGACGGCGATCGAAAGACTGACACTCTGAGCTGACCTCCTGTCGCCAGAGCTCGAAGATATGCAACTCGTGCTCCATCATCCGCTCTATCTCCGCAACCTGCCAGCGTAGGTCAGGAGCCCACTCATCGTAATCTGCAGTAGCAGCTGGCGGCTCCTGGTCAAGAACTGCTCTCGGTAGCTCCCCCTCGCGTCTGCGATCCTTCCACCTTAGCCCCTCGGGCCCGAGAACAATGCCGGACTGAGCGAGCATGCGACGATCCAGACGGCAGTCCTGTCGAATCATGGGCACAATGCGGCCCTGTGAAACGTCGATGCCAACCGACTCCAGCCAGGCAGTGATGATATAGTCGAATGGCATGTAGACTGATTGGGTGGACGGCATGCTGTGGACGATGATGGAGAAATAGATCGAAGCCATTGGGTCAAAATCTAACTGCTGATGTAACGACCCGGAAAATTCTCTTAATATTTTTTGAAAATATTGAGCATGTCTAGATAATTTTCCAAAGGACCTAGAGGTATTAATACGAACTTTGGCCTAGAAAATCCGTGTTTTCTCATTTAAATTGAGAAAACTAAGTACTAATGGGCCTTATGTGGGCTTTTTAGTACGATGATTATAGGTGGATTTTAGGTAATAATTAGTATAAATATAAATAGGATTTAATTAGGCATATTAGCATGATTATGGGTAAGTCTTAGCCTAATTTTTCCTATTTTAATGGAGAAATTAGGTACTAATGAGCTTTAAATGGGCTCCAAAAATAGGTATTAATTAGGTAAAATTAATATAAATATAAAAGAATTTTATTTATGAATATTAGCATAAGTATGGGTGATTTTAGGGGGATTTTCGGAATTTGGGAAAAATAAAAAATAATAAAATAAATGAAATAAAAATAAAATAAAAATAAAGGTGCATGAGCCAAGGATTGAACCTTGGACCTCTTGTACAACCATGTATGCTTTAACCAACTCATCTAGCAAGGGAATGTTATAAGGGAATGAAATGGAGATTGGTTGAGGCTTAAAAGAACATGAAGGGTCATGGAGAGACTCTTCATTTACCTCTTTAATGGGTGATAAATAGGGGGGTTTGGGAGTTTCTTTCTTTCTTCCTTCAATTGCATTTCCTCCTCTCCTCCTTCCTCATTCTAGCCGAACACCTCCAAGGGAGTTCTCCCTTGGAAGAGCTTCCACCAAGGCTTCATCTCCTAGATCTAAGGTCTTCACAAGAGTACAAGAGCAAGGAGGGATCAAGGGTCAAGAGCTCTACAAGTTCTTTCTCTTTTAAGGTCTAAAAATCAAGAAATCCCAATGTAAGACTCTCTCACCTGTGGTATATTAGTTCTTTATGATTTTCTATGATTTTTAGCATATTATAAAGGTTGGTTTGAGATTTAAGTTGAAAGGAAAGAAAATCAAGAACCCTAGCCTAAGGAGGTTTCGGCCCTAGCATGTTTTGGGTCCAAAATGATGCTATAAATCCTAGTTATGTTTTCTAATATGCTATCATGATGTTTAGAGGTTAAATATAATTTTAGGGAATTTTTGGGGTACCCTAGGGCCCCTAGGGTTTTCGGCCAACCCATGAACTCATGGGTAGAGTTAAATCCAAACCCCCAAGCATATGTGTTGTGTATTAACATGATATAAGGGAGATTAAGGGTGACTTATGGGACCTTTTCAAGGCTTTGTGACCCCACAAGATTCGGCCAAGATGGATGGTAGGGCAAAAGTTAGGGCTTTCCCCAAGTAAGGGCCCTAATAGCCCCTATGGTATGTTATGGTTGATGTTTAATGGTTGATTGGGGATTTTAATGAAATTTTTCCATGCACCCATGACCTTGTAGGTTTCGGCCAGTCCTAGGAAGGGGGGCTAAGGATTAGGGTTAACCCTAATCATGAGCCCTAAGGGCTCCCTATGGTCTTATAGGCAATGTATGGATGTTCCTTTACCTTGTGCCATCTTATATGTTTATGGGAATGATGGAAACCTTCCATGTAGGTTTCGGCCAAGGCTAGGTAATTAGGGTTTGATGGAGTTAAGATTTGAAGAATGATGGTTTATAGTTCATTATGAAGAATACATAAGGGTTCAACCATGTGGTAGGAATTTAAGTTACCTATAACCCTAACCTTAAGTACCATGTTTATGTATGTATGCTTATGATTTGGATGCCATGCCTAATAGGGTTATTTATGAATGTCTTATGTTCCGTGTCATGCACTTGGATAGTAGGAATCATGTTTATGGAAGTCCTACCTATGAATACTTATGTTATGTTAAGAACCATGTGATGATTATGTGTTCATGCTATGTTAAGAACCATGCTATGTTATATGTTCATGTTATGTTAAGAACCATGTTATGTTATGTTTATGATAAGAATGATGCATGCCACGTTGTTATGAATAAGGATGCATGCCATGTTATGAATAATAATGCAAGCCATGTTAATGAATAATGATGCATGTCATGTTATGAAGAATGATGCATGCCATGTTATGAATAATGATGCAAGTCATGTTAATGAATAATGATGCATGCCATGTTATGAAGAATGATGCATGCCATGTTATGAATAAAGATGCATGTCATGTTTATGAAGAAAGATAATGCTCATGCCTTCCAGGCATCATGATGGTCAAGCATGTGTTAAGTCATGATTCATGTAACCAAGTTATGCCATGTTTAAATATGCCATGAATGTCTTATGAATGATGAAGCATGTAAAGTATTTTACTTTATGAATGGGGCTTGTACCGGACCGAAGTATGGGTCCAAGGGATGGGCACCTTAAGAACGCCCCGGTTCTGGACTACCGAAGCTGTCCACAGTTCTGGCACTACCGAAGCTGTGCAACAGGGATGGGCACCTTAAGAACGCCCCGGTTCGAGGACTACCGACTATGCTGTCCTTACCCTAGTAGGTCGAGGCTAGCTACCTTGTATCTACTTAGGGATGCGCGTCATGATGTATGTATGTGGTACAAGCCGGGGACCCCAACAATGTGATGATTATGTTTAAGTATTTAAAAGTATGTTTTTAAAAGTTAGGCATCTATATATATATATATATATATATATACATATGCATTCCACCCACGCATTCATTCATGTTATGCATTATGCTATGATGATGATGTCTTATGCTTATGATTCATGTTAAGAAATGGGTATGATAGTAAATGATTTATGCCATGATTATGTTAAGAAGATACCCATATGTTATAATGGAAAATATGCCATGATATGCTAGATAGGTTGGTCTATACCTTATGTTTATGTTTATACCATGTTCCATGCCATGTTAAGAATGTCTAATGATGAGTGTGTTTATACCATGCCTTATGCCATGATAGAAATGTTTAATCATGTTTATGCTTATGTTTATGCTTTATGCCATGATAGGAATGTTTAGTTATGTTTATGGTTATGCCATGTATCATGCCATGTAAAGTTTAAGTAGGTTTATGTTTATGCTTCATGTTTAAGACTAAATGATGACTATGTTTCATATGATTATGAATGAATGACGAATGGTTTTAGTGAGTAGGAAAGAGTTTTACTAAGCCTGTGTGCTTATAGTCTTTTTCCTTATACCGCAGATCATGCAAGGGGACAATGAGGAAGCAGCAGGAGGGCAAGAACATATGTGTGTGATAGTGACTTGGCCCAGGAAACCAAATGTTTACCGTTTATGCTAGAACTTTACTTTTGATATCTCTATGCTCGAATAATGACTCATGGAACTTTATGTTATGATGTTAAGCAAGATATGTTAAGATGTTTAAGTATAAAGTCAATATGCCAAGTTTCCATGACGTTATGTTAAGAATGATAATAGCAGGCATGTAAGTGTAAAGTTAAAGTTATTCCGCTGCAGTATGATGTTACATGCCCTAAGTATGTTAGCGTAACGCCGCTTTAGGAAAGAAAAAAAAACGGGTGTTACAGCTGATGCATCCCGTAGAGCATCAAGCAATGGAACGAGTGAACCTCATCTAGATGTTTCGAAGTAGTTGGAAGGAGACAATTGGTGATGATTTTAAACAAAACATAGTCAACAGGGGAAAGACGAAGAGCAGGAAATGTGGGAAAATCACAGGTGCGCCCACCGGAACCCCTAGGCCTGGGATGACCTAGAAAGTACTCGTAGATGGAATCAGGAGTCACTCCATCGAAGGGAACCAGAAGGGGATTAGGAGGATAAGGGTAGAGAAAGAAATCATTTTCTGACCGGCGACAGCCGAGAAAATTAGTGAAAATAGATCGATTAAAATCAAGGTCGATACTGGCAACACGGGTCCTCCACCCCGTGCCCTCTACACTCACCATGTTATTATAGAATTCAGAGACCAAGTCAAGGTTGATCGGCCTCTCAAGGTAAAGAATGGATTGAAGATTATAATGTGTGATAATTTGTCGAATTATCGGGCAATGTTCATAGATAAAGGATTGGTCTATAGTTCGACATGGCATTAATTTGAAATTGTGCCACTCAAAATTTAACGCAAGAGTGACACTCTGAAATCGAGTATGTAGAGGTGGTGGAGGCCTTGGAGAAGGTGTAGATATTGAAGGGCCTTTGCCCTTTGAGCTTTCCACCATAGGTTCCTTACCCGTAGAAGATTTTCTAAAGATTAGAATAGACAAATATGATCAAGATAAGGTTAAACCCAATCAGAGAACGTGATCAAGACACAATGATTAACAGAACACAGTTGGATCAAGGGACCAAGATTTGATCATATAGTGATAATCATAAAGTGAAGCATTCGATCAAGAGGGTCACGGCCAAATCAAGAGATCACGGCACAAAACATGGTTAGCCTCACAACATAATCTATGAACTAATTTGAAAAAAAACTGAGACAAAAACTTACTTAGGCGCCATTGGTGAAGTTCTTGGAGGTTGGAAGAGCAAGCTTGCGCAAAGAGAAACTCAGCGCAAGAGAGATCGCACAACCCTTCAGCGAGAGAAAACATCGCAGGAAGAAGACAGAGCTCGGAAGAACCCCTTAGGACCGCACACGCGCACTCGCAAGGGGAAGACGAAAGCACTGGGAAGGCTCTCGCACGAAGCAAAGGTTGCGCAAGTGAGAGGTTTCGGCGCTAGGGTTCGACAAGGAGAAGTTTTTCGCGAAGTTATTTGGTTGGTGGATCGGTCCACCAACCAGACTTTAATGCGTTTGAACGGAGAACCGTTCGATCTGATAGCGCCCAGACCGATCAGGCTATAGCCTGATCGGACTGACCTGGGCCTGATCGGTCGGGTGACCGATCAGGTGCGCTCCTGATCGGTCAGCTGATCGATCAGGACACGAACAGTAGGGTTCAGAGAGAAACCTGTGAGCCCCCTGATCGGTCTGTGGACCGATCACCATAGGGTGCCAGATCGGTCCGGGGACCGATCCAGGCTGGCTCAGTAAGGTTGATCAGAATTTCGTAAAGTCACTGATGCCCCTCTGATCGGTCCGTGGACCGATCGTTACAGGGTGGAGCCAGATCGGTTCGGGGACCGATCAGCCTTATACCTGATTGGTCCGGTGATCGATCAGGGTTCCTGATACTCCCTGATACGATCTGAAACAATCAGTTTCAGATTTTCTGAATCTTTCCAATGAGATCTGATGAAGTTTATCGAACTTGGACATGATCTCATGACTAAAATTGATCCCTGAACAAGGATCAAAAGTCCTTATAGGTTTAACACTCACTTTGATCCATCCAAATGGAGTCAAACTCAATCAACAATCATTCAAGCAATTTCAACTAAGTTTGTATCAAATTCAGGTTTCCAATCAAGTTGCCTTGATTGGAATGTCCAAGTATGATCATGGAGCCATATACACATATGTTATGCAATGGTTTTCCCCATACTTGGTCACCGAAGTGATTATTATCTCGTCAACTTAATTTCCCAAGGGATGCATTGACATTTTGAGAAATTTAGTTGATCCTAATATCTCACCCCATATCTAGCAAACAAAAACGTTTTGTTAAACCTTATAGTTCGTGTGAGATGTCCCCAAAGTTACCCAATTGTTTCCCAACAATTTCGAAATAATCATGAAGGGTTTGAATGCATTTTGAAATTCATGAAGCGCAACACATTCCCAACTCCCGTCTTAGGAAACTAAATTCATTTTCGGGGAGTGGTTTAGTGAAAATGTCAGCTAGGTTCGATTTGGACTCTACATGCGAGAGTACAATATCTCCCCTAGCTACATGATCCCTAATGAAGTGGTGACGCACCTCAATGTGTTTGGTCCTAGAATGATGGACTGGATTCTTGGTTAGGTTAATTGTGCTAATGTTATCACATAATACTTGCACACCCTTGTAACTCAATCCATAGTCCTCTAAAGTATGTATCATCCACAACAATTGTGATACGCTCTCTCCCATAGCAATATACTCTGCCTCAGTCGTGGAGAGAGCAACACAATGTTGCTTCCGACTTGACTAACTTACTAAAGACGAACCTAAGAATTGGCAACCCCCACTGTGCTCTTCCGGTCCAACTTACATCCAACGTAGTCGGAATCCGTATAGCCAATTAAGTCAAATGATTCGGTATGGGGGTACCATAGACCGACTCCAATTGTGCCTTTGAGATATCTCAAAATTCGCTTAACAGCGATTAAGTGAGATTCCTTGGCACAAACTTGATACCTAGCGCACATACCCACAGCAAATAGAATATCCGGTCGACTAGCTGTGACGTATAGCAAACTACCTATCATGCTTCGATATTGAGTTAAATCAACGGGTTTACCACTCTCATCATTGTCTAATCTTGTGTCTGTGGCCATGGGAGTGGTTACCTCTTTTGAATCACTCATATTGAATTTTCGAAGCATTTCTTGTGTATACTTTGATTGGTGCACATGGATACCATCGCGAGTTTGCTTGATTTCAAGTCCAAGGAAGAAAGTCAACTCTCCCACTAGACACATTTCAAACTCACTCTCCATGTGTCCAATGAATTCATTTAAATAGCCCTTATTGTTTGAGCCACAAATTATGTCATCGACATATACTTGGGCTACAAAAATATAATCACCATCTCTTCGTAGAAATAGTGTAGGGTCTATTTGGCCTCTAACGAAGCCCTTCTCAATTAAGAACGTTGACAACCGCTCATACCAAGCTCGGGGTGCTTGTTTAAGGCCATAAAGTGCCTTTTTGAGCTTGAACACGTGGTTTGGAAATTCGGAACTCTCAAACCCCGGTGGTTGTTCGACGTAGACCTCTTCTCTTATTAGACCATTTAGAAAGGCCGATTTGACATCCATTTGGTATAGCTTGAAGCCGCGATGTGCTGCAAATGCAAGCATCAATCGAATGAATTCTAATCGTGCCATGGGAGCATAGGTCTCATCATAATCAAGGCCTTCAACTTGACTATAGCCCTTGGCTACTAAGCGTGCCTTGTTTCTAATGATTTCTCCCTTATAGTTTAATTTGTTTTTGAAGACCCATTTGGTTCCAATGATGGTGGTCTTCTTAGGTCTAGGGACTAAGTCCCAAACTTGACTCCTTTCGAATTGACCTAGTTCATCTTGCATTGCAATAATCCAATCGGGATCATTTAATGCTTCATCAATTTTTCTAGGTTCAATTTCGGAAATTAGGGCAACTTCATTAGCCTCATTTCGGAAGAATGATCTAGTTCTAACCCCATGATGGATGTCTCCAACAATTTGGTCTTGGGGATGACTAGAGGCTAATCTAGTTTGCCTTGGTGTTGGTGGTGCTTCTTGAATGGGTTCACTAGACACAAGTTCAGCCTCAGGATCCGGCTGATCTATGGATTGTCTAGGCTCACCGTCATCGGATTTATCACCAACATCAACATTTGGACTTTCATTCAAACTTAGTCTCCTAAGTTCGAATTGGACTTCATCTTCTGGTTGACCATTGACTTTTGGAATTTCTTCAAAGACAACATCAGAAGATTCTTCAACTAGTCTAGACTTCTTGTTGTAGACTCGATAGGCTTTACTAACGAGGGAATACCCGACTAGTATCCCTTCATCAGCCTTTGCCGTGAACTTCCCAAGGTGGTCCTTGGTGTTTAGGATGAACACCTTACAACCAAACACCCGAAGGTGTTTAACCGTAGGTGGTTTTCCAAACCAAAGTTCATGGGGAGTCTTTCCTAAAAACCTATGAATGAGGACCCGGTTTTGCACATAGCAAGCTGTATTTACAGCTTCAGCCCATAAGTAACTCGGGAGTGAGTACTCATTAAGCATGCTTCGTGCAGCCTCTTGAAGTACACGGTTCTTCCTCTCTACAACACCATTTTGTTGTGGTGTTCTAGGAGTAGAGAACTCATGACTAACCCCTATCTTGACAAAATTCCAAAAACCTTTGATTTTGAAATTCACCTCCATGATCACTTCTTATTGTCTTAATAGTTAATGATTTTTCATTTTCAACTCTTCTACAAAAAGAAATAAAAACATCTAAGGTTTGGTCCTTATATTTTAAAAAGTAAGTCCATGTATATCTAGTGAAGTCATCAATGATCACAAAGCAATATCTACTTCCACTCAATGATATGATAGTACTACAATCAAATAGATCCATGTGAAGTAAATCTAATGTTGTAGAAGTACTTACAGCACTTTTACCTTTATGTGTAGATTTTGTTTGTTTACCCATTTGACATGCATCACAAAGTTTATCTTTCTCATACTTGATGCTTGGTAAGCCACGAACCAATCCCTTGTTGGCCAACTTCCGGATGTTCTTCATGTTCACATGTGCTAGCCTCCGGTGCCAAAGGGTGGACTCTTCTTCTTTCGACATGAAACACTTAGCAGAAACATTAGTAGCACTTTTAAATGAAACTTGATAAATATTGTCTACTCTTGTTCCTACTAGTACCATGTCCAAGGTGTCATGTTGTCTAACTAGACATTGACTTGGTTGGAAATCAATTGTGTAACCCGTGTCACACAATTGACTCACACTTAGGAGATTAAATTTCATCCCCTTGACTAGAAGGACATTTGAGATTGTAAGACATTTGGATATTTGAATGTCTCCTATTCCTATGACCTTAAGACTACCATTGTTACCAAATGAAACATTACCTCTACTTTTCTTGTGAAGTGTGGTAAACAATGATCTATCCCCGGTCATGTGTTTGGAGCATCCACTATCAACGAACCAAGTTGATAGATGCTCCCCCTCAATCATAACCTACACAATTCGAAAAATAGAAGTTTTAGGTACCCAAACCTTGGGACCTAAAGTACCAACTAAACATGACTTAGGCACCCATGCCTTGACAACTTTCTTTTGAACCTTGGGTGTCCTAGATTGTCTCATATCAGTCCTAGACATAAGAGACACGAATGAGGGTTCTTTAGGACGGTAACCAATACCGACCCTATTGTAGACTGCCCTTTGGGCATTCAAGATCATGTCTAGGGTTTTAGAGCTAGTTGAGAACTTCTCAAGAATATTCTTAAGTCTCTCAACTTCACTCTTTAATGATTGGTTTTCCTCTACTAGCAACTCATCATGCAAACCATTTACATCCTCATCCTTAGAGGATTTCAAATTTTCAACCTCAAGTTTCAAAGACTTAATCTCATCCTCTAGCAATTCAACATGCAAATCATCAATGTTATCATCCCTAGATAATTTCAATTGATCAATTTCTAATTGCAATGCTTTAACCTTATTTTTTGACTTCTTAAGCATAGTAGTTAAACATGCAATTGCTCTATAACACTTTTCAAGTTCGGGAGAAGTTACCTCTTCATCATCCGAAGATGATGAAGCCGCGTTTGATGAGTTGGAAGATTCATCACTGCTCTCTTGATCTCCCAATGCCATGAGTGCCACATGCCTTGTGCTCTTCTCCTCCTTCTCTTCATCGGATGAGCTAGAGGATGACTCATCCCAAGTGGCCTTCAAGGCCTTCTTCTTCTTCTTGAATTTTTCTTCTTTCTTTTTGGATTTCTCCTCCTTCTTCTTTAGTTTTGGACATTCATTCTTGAAGTGCCCTTTCCTACCACACTCAAAGCAAGATGCATTAGTCTTATCAAGTTTAGCTTCACTAGAGTTACCTCTACTCTTGAAGCGTCGACCCCTTCTCATCATCCTTCGGACAAAGTTCGCCATCTCAGAGGAAGAAGAGCCACTGCCATCTTCCTCGGAATCGGACTCGGATTCGGAAGAGAATGAAGATGAAGAGACTTCCTTCTCCTTCTTCTTCTCCTTCTTCTTCTTGTTGGATCGGTCCCCTGCAACTAAGGCAATCCCCTTCTCCTTGGGGCCTTTGTTAGCCATTTCATGCAATTCCATCTCACAAAATAAATCATCTAACTTTACAATGGATAGATCCTTAGAAACTTTGTAGGCATCCACCATGGATGACCACAAAGCATTCCTTGGAAAGGCTTTCAAGACATACCTCACAAGGTCGCGATTCTCGACCTTTTCATCAATCGAATGAAGCCCATTGAGGACTTCCTTGAACCGGCTATGAAGCTCACTTACTGATTCATTCTCCTTCATGGAGAGATTTTGGAGTTGGTTGAGGAACAAATCCCTCTTTGCGATTCTTGAGTCTCGGGTGCCCTCGTGAAGCTCAATGAGTTTGTTCCACAAGTCCTTTGCACTTGTGAAAGGACCAACCTTGATGAGTTGGTCTTTGTTCATGCCGCATTGTAGAGTAAAAACCGCCTTCGCGTCGGCTTCACTCTTCCGAGTTTGTTCGGCAGTCCACCGCCATGATTTGAGTTCTTTGCCTTCATCATCCTTAGGAGGGGTGAATCCCTCCTTCACTGCGAACCAAGTATTGATGTCCATCTTCAAGTAATACTCCATCTTTGATCTCCAATATTGAAAATCAGCGCCATCCAAGAAAGGAGGTCAGGTGGTGGAAAATCCTTCTCTCAACGCCATCTTGTTGATAACTCTCGGATGTTAAGCCGTGAACAGAGCCCCAAGCTCTGATACCACTTGTTGGAACCCGGATGGCTAGAGAGGGGGGGTGAATATTGTTGGATCGAGAAAACCGATAGAGGGGGGGTGAATATCGAAAATCGTTCGGATTTATGTAAAAACCGATTGCACAGCGGAAGATAAAGGCAAACACGCGAACACGGTAATTTTTACTTGGTTCGAAGCCTAGGTCGACTCCTACTCCAAGGCCCACGGTCGTTGACCGTTTACTTTGGGCAATTCTATATGAAGCGCAATAACAGTTTACAAATTGATTTACAAAATATGGCACGGTAAACTTAACAATTAAAAGAAGCTCTTCTTTTACCGACGTCCGATGGAGATGGTCTTTTTCGGAGCAGCGGGACGTCGTCGGCTCAAGTTGGGAGGTTTCCGGAGCGAGGCGCGAGAGCAGAAGAGCGTAGAAGCGTTGGTTCAAAGTGATGTTCGAAGCTTAGGGTCGAGGGCCCGTTATATAGGGCCTGGGGGCGCCCGAGACGTTGGGGGCGCCCCCCCCACGTGGCGGTCGATCCGTCTCCAGCGCAGTCAACATATGATCCCTTCAAAATCGGGATTAGCTTTGACCGGGGCGCCCGGAGAGCTCGGGGCGCCCGGATTGACCGGGTCAAACTTCTATCTTCTTGGCTTCGAGGGGAGCTGCTTCGGTAGCTGTCACTGGGGGCGCCCGCAGCGCAGGGGGCGCCCGGGAGCAGCGGGGGCGCCCGGGAGCACGGGGGCGCCCGGGAGTTGAACTGTCGAAGCTCCCTTTGTTTTCTTGTGTTTTGTGTTCACCTTGGGGGCGCCCGGGACACTCCGGGCGCCCTGGTCAGCTATTGCCTCATTCCTTTGAGGCTCTCTGAGCTGCAGACACTCGTTCCGTCGGTCCTGCATCCAGGGTTAGTCCAAAACACAATAAAACAATAAAATATTAGTTTATACAGCCTTGGCTGTCTTGGTTCTAACTTTGGGTCTCCAAAATGGAACCCTAGGTCGAACCGACGCCTACTGTTCCCTCGACGGGGAACGCGTCCTCACCTACTCCTCTCGGGAGAGTGTACCTGATGCCAACCGTTCCTCTGGTTGGACTTTTGCCTGACGGTCCTTTGCCAGGTCTTGGATGCCGAGCTGTCCTTCGCCCGGTGCCTAGCATTCCTTCGCTAGGGCTTTTCACTCTGGCATTCCTTTGCCAGTGCCTAGCAGTCCTTCGCTAGGGCTTTTCACTCTGGCATTCCTTCGCCAGTGCCTAGCAGTCCTTCGCTAGGGCTTTTCACTCTGGTATTCCTTCGCCAGTGCCTAGCAGTCCTTCGCTAGGGCTTTTTACTCTGCACACTCAAGTGACATGTTAGATAACAAGCAAGACTTAACTCTTGAACCCTGTTGCCATTATCAAAACACAGGTTTGACTTTGGTGCTTTCTGCACCAACAAATATAGCCAATCACTTGGACTTAAACACTAATCGAATTTCTGCACTCAGAGTTGTTAGTAGCACAGCGGAACACAAGAACAGAGTATGCAGAAATTCAGAAAACAAAAGCAAAACAACACCACTAGCAAGATCGCTATCAAGGAGGGTTTACAAGGTTCGGGGATAACTTGCCCCTACTCCTTGACGTGCCCTTAAGGTGGGCGATCCCTTGATCGTGGGCAGATCAAGCCCCGGTTATCACCGGATAGAAAGCAACCTCCTTCTTGGTGGAGAAACCTCTCCACAGTGTTTCAATCACAGATTTAAGTTTAAGCACAAAGAAACACCAAGAAAGATCTTACTCAAGCACTTAGCAAAGACAAGAACACAGCAAGCTTTCCTGAGCTCCACCCAGCGGCGATCTCACGCAAGAAACCCTTCCTCGTGTCTTCCCGCTGTCGGACTCCTAGCCTCTTGTTCTCTCCTTCAAGCGCTCAAGTAATGAATGATTGCTTCTCAGATTCTATAGCTTGCCCAAGATGATGACCTTTAGAACGTGCAAGCTAGATGTGGAGAACACAAGGTGCAACAAGAACTCAGTTCGCGAACTCTGCTTCATCGAAGCCTTCTTCCGCCCTTTTGTTTCTCACTCAGCACCAGGTGACAGCATCTCCTGCAGCCTTCAGCTGCTTTCCTGCCAACGCCAGCTACCACTGAGCCCTCCCTGGACTTCCTAAGCTCCCCACAGCCAAGCTCCAGTCTGCAGCTCCGGTCGTTGCAACCTGAGATGGAAAACGGACAAACCTGCTCCAAGGAAAGCCTCCATTGACTTCTCCTTGAGTGTTTGAATCCTCCCCTGTCACCTGCAGCTTAATCAGAGTGTTAGAGCATCATATCAAGCAGCAAATCATATATCAGACGTTAAGCACAGAGAATCGGATACGTTCAGACGCGATCAGAGTGTCTGACAGTACATTTTGAATTAAAGTGATCGGTCACCGGACCGATCAGAGATCCTCCTGATCAGTCACCAGACCGATCAGGCTCCGTCCTGATCGGTCCCCAACGCTCGATTAGAAATCGCGATTTCTTTGGGACTCTCCTGGATCGATCACCAGACCGATCCCAGGTTGTGGATCGATCACCCGACCGATCCACCCCTTTATCGGGCGATTTCTGAGCTTCGCAGTCCAGACCTCCTGATCGATCACCGGACCGATCAGGAAACCTCCTGATCGATCACCAGACCGATCAGGTCGTGACCAGACCGATCAGGTCGTGACTAGACCGATCAGGCTCCGTCCTGATCGATCACAGGGAGGAACCTGCGACGCTGGATCGTTCTCCAGAACGATCTGCACAGTGATCCTGATCGGTCACCAGACCGATCAAGAGCCAAGCAATTGGTGAAACCCATACTCCCTGATCGGTCACCAGACCGATCAGTCATTGTTGGATCGGTCACCAGACCGATCCACGAAAGAGCACCGTGCCAACTCCCAGATCGGTCACCAGACTGATCTAGGGGCTCCAACTTAGCCCTCCAAGCTAGGGTTTCATCCACCTTAGCCCTCCAAGCTAAGGATTTTTCACCTAACCCTCCAAGTTGGGAATTTGTACCTAACCCTCCAAGTTAGGACTTTTCACCTAGCCCTCCAAGCTTGGACTTTTCACCCAACTCTTCCGGATTAGGACTTTCCAAACCTAGCCCTCCAAGCTAGAACCTGACCCTCCAAGCCAGGACTTTTTCACCTAATTCTCCAAGATGGGAATTTGCACCTAACCCTCCAAGTTAGGACTTTTCACCCACCTCTTCCGAATTAGGACTTTTCACACCCCTAGCCCTCCAAGCTAGGATTTTTAACACCTAACCCTCCAAGTTAGGATTTTCCAACACCTAGCCCTCCAAGCTAGGATTTTCCATACCATGCCTGATCCCCGATCAGGATTTAATCATAATCAATAATCATCCACCTAAACTAAAATCGGTGTCAACACCAAAACAACAATCAGGGCCAGACTGCATCAACAACAACCTCCTGACCAATCAGATTTTATCCTGATTGATCCAGTGATGTTCTGATCGGTCTCACTGACCGATCAGTGACCAGGGGATTGGTCACCAGACCGATCCCTAAACTTACTGGAAATTCAGGTCAAATCACCTGATTGGTTAAGGTGACCGATCATGGAATTCCCTGATCGGTTAGGTGCTGGACCGATCAGGATCCATCCTGATCGGTCCAGGCCAGTTCTGATCAGTCGCACTGATCGATCAGAGATTCTTGTGATCTTTCTATGACCACACAGAATGTTTGCTGATCGGTCACCAGACCGTTCAGAAAACCTTCTGTTTCCTCAGAAGCTTTCTATATCGGTCAATAGACCGATCAGACATCCTGGATCGGTCTTGTGACCGATCTACTATCAAGAGAGTTTGTGCCAACTCCCTGATCGGATTTCAGATCGATCCAGCCAACTTTGCTCTGATCATTTCGACCCTGAGTCCTGAGAACAGGCTCTCTTTCCCTCTCTAACTCAGTCTAGTCCGGAGAATAAGCTACCGAGCCCTCTCCGACTTATCCCGGTCTAAAGAACGAGCTACCGATCCCTCTCCGACTTATCCCGGTCCAGAGAATGAGCTACCGAGCCCTCTCTGACCATTATCCGGAGAACGAGCTACCGAGCCCTCTCTGACTCATCCCAGTCCAGAGAACGAGCTACCGAGCCCTCTCCGACTCATTCAGGTCCAGAGAACGAGCTATCGAGCCCTCTCCGACTCATTCCGGTCCAGAGAACGAGCTACCGAGCCCTCTCTGATATGAGAGAAGTGTTCTAAGGCAATCGCCTTATGATTGTAATCATTTATTTTAATAAATGAATATTCACTATTTGAGTATACATGTATGTGTATTTGATTGAGATCTTAAACTCATTTACTGAATGTCCGCAATACAATTCATAGCATGAGAGAATTTGTGATGAATTCACAACTAGTGATTATCTCTACATGTGCAATTGTGAAGTATTGAAATTGTCCTTAGTCGATGAATTGATAAATACGGACACTATCAATTCTGTTGAGACTAGCATGGGTTATTCTCTAATCAGCTGATTCTCACTGGCTGGTGACATTGAGATGTCCGAAGATAAACATGAATGCTAGTTAAGGGAACTAGTTCATTGGAGTGACTGGCTGTAAAACTTCATATTGTAGTCTACATATAGATATGTCAGTGAAGTTCTTACTGCAACTTAAGTGCGATGTTCCTTTGACTTGCGGTCTTCAAGTCATCTTGGTCATGGAGACTTATACTTTGACATCTTATGTAACGCCCGCCCTTATATCTACTCTCGGGGCGGGGTTACGTACAATCAATCATATAATAAAATAAAAAGCAAAAGTGCAAGGACTAAGTACTGAGCATACTTGTTTAAAACTATCAAGTGATATTTACAAGTGCTAAGCATACTAGTCAGTGCATGCCAATCAGATATCATGCTTTAATGATTAGAACATGGTAGGTGCATAGCAAGTTCAGTAACACACAAATCATGATAGTGAGGTTATACATTCCATTGCAAGGCATCATGAATTCACATCCTAGAACATCATTTAGAAGCATAGTCATAGGTTTCCATGCATAATAACAGTTCATAAGATTGAGTCTAAAGGAAGTCTAGAACATCATGTGAAATATCTTAATCAAGAGTTATCCTATAACATGATAGGTTCACAAGTAGTTCAACTCACAACATAATCAAACATAATCGAGTATAAGAGTAATCCAAGTGTAATCACTAACATTCAAGAGTACCAACCCTAATCACTAACATTCATTATCAAGAAAACATCAACATAAGCATAGTAAAGTAGATATAAGAATCTTTCTTTCCCGAGCCACCACCCCACACATCTTCAGCCCTCATGCCTCTTCCTTTAGTTTAAGTGTCCCTTACCCTTATCTGCAGCATAAGACAACACATAAACACTACAAGAAAAAAGACCTATAGTGACACTTTTTTTATGACACTTAATGGTAAATGTCATTACAAACTAATTATAATGACATTTATTAAAATAGAGATATTTTATTTAATAAAATGTCTGATTAAACCGTTTATCCTGACACATTTATAAATGTCTTTATACATCTAATGATTTTCTTATTAAAATAGTTAATTTAATTTTTTTTAAAATTTGCGTAATAAATTTTTTTCTCTCCAACGCGCGCGATCGCGCGAACCCGGCCTAATTTTTTTGCTCACCCTCGCGCGAACAGCGAACAAAGGCCATAAGTTTCGCTCGGCCGCACCTTTCTCCCTCGCGCGAAAACCTAAATCGCAGTTCCATTGCCGCTCCTTTCTCCCTCGCTCGCTCAATCGCCGCTCCTTTCTCCTCTCTCGCTCGATCGCTGCTCCTTTCTCCCTGCTCCAGCGCACCTCCACCAGGCGGTCTGGGCTACGCGAGCGCCTCCCCACGCGCGGCGCTCCTCCCCACCACGCCGTCTGCTCACCAACGCTGTCTGCTCTACTCGCGCGCCTCCCCATCAGCACGGTCATCTCCCTACTCGGCACTCCTCGCCATACGCCACCTCCCAGGCCACAAAAGCCATCTGCCCCGCTGTCTACCCCGTTGAGGTTATTTTTCTGTCCTCTTCCACCGTCTCATGATCTGAATCCCTAGTTTGCAAGGTTTTTCTGCGCTCTGTTTAAGATTTGTGATTGAAGATGAATTGAATTCAATGATGATGTCGTTTGGTTAGCTTGTCTATTTCGTAGGATTTTGAAGTATCCATGTTCTAAAGTTTTAGTTAAACTAGCTTTATAACCTGCATCTACGTTAAGTATAATCATATGGACTTATGTGAAAACTAAATGCTTTTACGTATTTGCAGCTAATTCAGAATTTGACAGTTTTCTTTTCTATCTAGATTTAGTTGCAAAAACATAGTGGAATTCGCAATCAAAGAGCAATAACTTTTGTATAATTAATGATAATATACCATTGGCTTAGCCATTATCCAGGCTCTAACTTAAATCTATCAACTGTATTATTTAAATCGGTGATTTGACTAAAGTCATGATCATGCTGGAGCAACTCCTCTATATTCATCAGGGATTATGTCTATGTAATTTCAGAAGTCCATGTGGTTAACCATATATCGGGTGGATAGTCATTGGATGAATCACTTGAGTTTTTTATCGTACCTGCTTTATATTTGGTATACTTGTGTGGATGGACTGGGAATGATAGAGAGTCTCAACCTTTGTTTTTGATCTGCCAATTTGTGTAGATCGAGTAGTTGTTTTATGATGTTTTAGTTCTTAAATGATAATATCTCATGTATCCATCTTATTATCAATTCTTTCAATTTAATTTATCAATTCCTTTATTCATCCATTCAAGTAGATGGTTATAAATTGCTACTTTGTCCAAATGATCACTATACTGTTAATCTTAGCATTACTGTGTTAGGTAGTTTTAAAGTATCAGAAAATGCAATATTGGAATAATTGCCATTGGTTTTGACACGTTTGTCCTTAGTTATTTAACAATTAAATGCTGGAATTTTAGGGGAGCACGTTTATCTTAAGCAAGACAGTTACAGCTTAAAATATTACAACCATGTTTGAATTCCTTTCTCTGTGTAAATTTTCAGTCTTTACATATGGAAATTAATGTACATGATTAAAGAAGTTGGAAAGTCTCCATTAAAATAAAATAATTGCCATTTTATTTTATTTATCTGTAAATTATAATTTTTGCTCTTAATAGGAATGACTTGTGAGAGGCAAACTTATGGAAAGTCTCAAGATAAGGCAAATGCACAATCTCAAAATACTGTTGCCAAATACATTGAAGGTACGTTAAGGCTGTAGCTACAAGTCTGTTATATTGAAAGAACTATTTATATTGAGTTGATTGGTGGGTAGTTAGCCTGTTGTTTCTTGGCTTATAAGTATCTGTTATTGTGTGTAGATCGATTATCTTTTTTTTTCACCTGGATGTAGAGATCTATCGATAACACATCTTATTTACTAGAAATTGGTGGTAGAGTAAAAGGCCAAGTCTAGGCTACAAAGACAAGTGTGAGAACGAACAAGGAGGGCCAACTTAATCTTGCCAAAATCTTAAGCCCTTGAAATAACTAAACTGCTTAGTCGATTTTTCTTACTCGATTGCAGGGATTGTTACTGAGAGAGGTAATTGTTAGTCAGTGCTTTATTTGTTTATTGTAAAATAGTACTTGAATAAACATGTTGCTTGAACAAGATTCATTTGCTTTTGCTCAAACCTACCTTTGCGTGCACAAACCTAAATATTTATGTGCCAACATAAGCGAATTCGTAAACTGTAATCCCATGTTTCCACTCAATGGCACCAATGAAATCAATATCTGAAGGGAATAAGAAACTCTGACAGTTGGTTTCTTTCTGTACTTTCAATTCAGTAGATTTTCAGAAGTTCCTTAGTTGTTTCAGTTTCTATTTCAAAATATGTTCTCCTACAGTTGCTGCAATTAAGTGGAACTATTATAATGCTATCTACTGCAAATCGAATTCATTCTACTTCAAATTATGATAAGCTTCGATGTCTTTAGCAATAAAGATTGTGATTTTTTGTTTAGTGGAGCGTTTTCGTGCTTTCATTATTCAACTTAACATAGATATTATATTTTTCAAATTTTTTCTGTGTCAAATTTGAAAATTGTATATCAAATAGTTACTTTGTGTTTGTTTTATACTTTTATCTTTATGAATTGATGCAAATCAACTGTCTAATGTTTAATGAGTATTTTCCAATTCCATGCTTCTCCACATTTCGTTAATTGTTAATTGAAGAACAGTTTTCTTCCACTGAGGAAACGGATTAAGAGCAAAAATATTTGTGGAAAATGGCATAACCAAACGTTGTTACAAATTCGTATAATTAGGGACTACTATAGAGGATTGACTCGTATATTTCACAGAGTATGGACAACTGAGATTGAGTCTTTTGAACATCCTGTAAGAAAAATTGATTCACAAACCGAACTGCTTAGTCGAATTGCTCCATAAAAAGTTTTTGTTCCTCCATAAACTTGTTGACTTTCCTTCATTTCCACAAGATCTGCTAGGTGGTGACTGAATTGCTAAAGCAGGTCGATTTGCTGTAGGGTCAAAGGATGAGTTTGAGTCTTCGTTGACCTTAATTCGACATGACTTTAACATTAGAAATGTTCTAGAAGATATCTGTGCAGATGCCAAGAATCAACTGTACGAATGGCTATCTTAGTATCTTGTAACATATAGAAAACGGCAAAGGACATATGATGAGCATAATCACCTTACTACAATTAACTTGTCCATGTGGATCTGTAGTGATTAGTTCATATTATCTTTTGTTGAATTTCTACTCCATTCTAACTAAGTGCAATGTAGTTCATTTCTATTTTACTAATGAACATGTTGACTATATTCAATGAGCTCATCTCCGATATGTTTGTGTGGCACGACAATGCTTATTGCTAAGATTTACCTCATGTTAAGTATTTATGCTCTTATTCATGCTTTCTCATGGGTCTTGACAATGTTCGACGATAATCCTTTGACTCTTCTTATAAATAGGGAAATAATGTGCTCTTTTTTTATGCTTTTCTTATGCTCTTTTATGCTCTTCAACTTGTTTTTGATAGGAATGACTCTTACAAGTAAAAAAGTTAGAAAATCTTATTGTCAACTTCAAGATGGGGAAAGGGAAATTGAGAATGTGGTAACTAGGGAAAAAGGTCAGAAGATCCAGTTGATTATACTTAAAAATACAATTTGCTTATAGTTTGTGTTAGAATAATACTTGTGCAGATTGCCAAAACAAACAAGGTGTATCAAATAAGCACATGGAGAAAGCATCAAACCATAAAGTCATTGATACATCAGGTATTAGATATCAAAAAGTATATGAAGTTTTAGAAAATTTTATTTCAAAATAAAATTTTCTATATGAATTTGGTATAATGCTTATTTCATGCTTTAATTATCCTATATAACTTGGTTTTTGATAGGAGCGACTCATAAAAGTAAAAAACTTAGGAAATCTCATTCTCAACTTCAAGATGGGGCAAATACTCCACCACCGATTTTGATTTCCAACCATTCAACTGGAAATGCAAAAGAAAGAGGTAGAATCTTATTTTATACATAAGCAATCAATAGTTTTCTTTTGTATAAATCTTATTTGATCTTTTGCTTTTGTATATTATCTACTTTATTCAAGTCTATGGGGCAAGGGAACTTGAGAATGTGGTAACTAGGGAAAAAGGTCAGAAGATCCAGTTGATTATACTTAAATATACAATTTGCTTATAGTTTGTGTTAGAATAATACTTGTGCAGATTGCCAAAACATACAAGGTGTATCAAATAAGCACATGGAAAAAGCATCAAATCATAAAGTCATTGATACATCAGGTATTAGATATCAAAAAAATATGAAGTTTTAGAAAATTTTATTTCAAAATAAAATTTTCTATATGAATTTGGTATAATGCTTATTTCATGCTTTAATTATCGTATATAACTTGTTTTTGATAGGAGCGACTCATAAAAGTAAAAAAGTTAGGAAATCTCATTCTCAACTTCAAGATGGGGCAAATACTCCACCACCGATTTTGATTGCCAACCACGCAAGGGAACTTGAGAACGTGGTAACTAGGGAAAAAGGTCAGAATAATCTTGATTATATTTCATAATTAATTATCCTATTATTAATATTAAGGATAAATATCCTTTATTAAGCAGCTTTAACGTTTTTAATCTTTATACTTGTTCGAATATATCTTTAAGAATTATAAATTTTGATGTCATGCAATAAGATATTAGTGCAAGTATATTGAGCAATATTTTAACTATCCAAGTAGATGCCATGCAATAAGATAACTCATCACAGAGATTCTTCTCTAATAACTCATCCTATGCAAGGGATCAGCATAGAAGGTCTCCAAGGTGAATTTGGTTTTAAATTTTAGTTGAAGCATTTATATAAATGCCTATTCCTTGTAGAAGTACAGCACTAGAGCAGTAAATTATGGAGTGGCAAAAACTATGCGAAAACAATTTTTATCATCATTTAAATTTGGTACAATTGGCATACCTCAACTTATACTAGTCAGACTGGACAATTTGGCATTTAAAATTGTTCTTCATTAATATGCAAGCATCATTGTCTTGCCATATTCATCATCATTGTCTTGCAAATAATATTTTGTTTTATTTTTATTTTATCCTTAATCATAGTGTTCTCTTCTTTGGTCAGATTTCATAGTGTTCTCTTCTTTGGTCAGATTTTATCTTGTAGAGTTTCTTTCTACAGAAACAAATGTTCAAGTATATCTAATGATATCTTATTTAACTGCAATGGGGATACTGTATCTGTCACAGTTTTTTTTATCTCTTGCAATTATATGATCTTATGCAATTATATCTTATGCTTAGCAGTTAGCAACTAGATGGCCTGCCTTGTTTTTTTGTTGGGGCCCTGATAATGCAATTATATCTTATGCTTAGCAGTTAGCAAGTATATCATGCAATTGATCCATATTTTTTTGTAATCTTATCGTGTTCATCTTGCCTTCTACTTAAGTTTTAGCATTTGTTGGTTTGGTTTGCTTATGAAAAAAATCTAGATCTAGATTATAATTTTTTTTCTTTATTATATACTTCTTTAATTTTATTTCATTTACACAAACTAATTAATATATGATTTTTTTTGTAGGTCACTTGAATATTGGATTTTGTTTAAGATGTGACGGTTGAATATTGAAGATGCAGTAAAGTTCCGAAGTTTGGTTATGTTTTGCTTTAGGCTTTAGGAGAGATTGTAATTTTTTACTAGTCTTAAACTAAATACATTGGGTACATTTGTGATTGTAATTAGTGCATAGATATTTTTTGAGGTGAGTAATTTGACAGTCTTGTATTGCAAAAAAATTGTCAATTATTGATTAACACTTTAATTTCAATTTAAAATTTTTATTTGTGTTAATGTTAATTATTTATATACATAAATATTTATATCATGAAAATATTAAAAATGGGTGAGTTATTTATTAATATATAATATCATTATAAAATTCATATGAAGACATTTTAAAATATCATAATAAATAATTATTAATGATGACATTTTAAAATGTCATACTAAACTATCATTAGTGATATTTGTTATTATGCCTATAAATGAAAATCAGGACATTTATAAATGTCTTGATAAATAATTTTAAAGGACATATAAATTTATCATCATTACTATAATAAAACAACATATATAAATGTCATTATAAATCTTATAGTGACATTATTATTTGTCAGTATAACAATTATTCATGCTATTAGTGTTGTCACTATTTTTATTTTATAGTGACATTACGAATTGTCACTATAAATGAAATTCAAGACACTTATAATTGTCTTGATAAATAATTTTAAAAGACATATAAATTTGTCATCATTACTATAATAAAACGACATATATAAATGTCATTATAAATCTTATAGTGACACTATTTTTTGTCATTATAATAATTATTCATGCTATTAGTATTGTCACTATTTGTATTTTATAGTGACATTAAGAATTGTCATAAGTGATAAGACTTTAGATGACATCACTATAGAGGACATTTTAACTTAATGTCACTATATCAAAAATGTCAGTATAAGTGATATATGATAACACTTTTCAATGTCATTAAAAGCATTTTTTCTTGTAGTGCTACAAATTTCCCAAAATTTTCTTCTATTCTATATTCATCATGAGAATACATTAGAAAACATGAGAGATATTTTTAACATCATTTTTGAACCCAAAAACATGGTGGCCGAATGTTCAAGGGCCAAGATCATGGTTTTTTTCTCAACATAAAACCTAACGAAACTTCATAATATGATAAACATCAAGGGGAACTATCATACCACAGGTGAGAGAGTCTTACCTTGGGTTTTCTTGATTTTTCACCTTGAATATAGAGAACCAAAAGAACTTCTTAGACCTTAGGTCACCCCTAGCCCTTGTAGCCTTGTGAAACCTTTAGATCATGAAGATGAGGCCTTCTTGTGGAGCTTTTCCAAGGGAAAACCCCACTTGTGGGTTTCGGCTAGAGGGAGGAAGGAGGAGGAAGAAGAGTGGCTTGTAGATGAAGGAAGAAAAGTAACTCCCATGCCACCTCCTTCATTCCTTTATACTACATTAAGGAGGGTAAGTGAAGAGTCATGGTGTCTCTTCTCTTGATGACTCTTTATTTTCCTAAGCCTTAACTAAAATCCACTTCATTCCCTCATAACACTCCCTTGCTAGGTGAATTGGTTAGCACATGCATGATGGTAGACTAGGTCTAAGGTTCAATCCTTGGTGCATGCACTTTATTTTTATTTTCTTTTTATTTTATTTTTTCCTTATTTTCGAAAATTCCCTAAAACTCACCCATAATCATGCTAATATTCCTAATTAAAATCCTTTTAGATTTATATTAAATTCTACCTAATTAAAACCCATTTTTGGAGCCCATATAAGGCTCATTAGTACTTAACTTCTCAATTTAAATAGGAAAACCATGCTAAACTAGGCTAAACTTCATACTAATATCTCTAGGTTCCTCGAACACTATCTAGACATGATCAATATTTTAAAGGAAATATTGAGAAAATTTTCTGGGTCGTTACACTAGAGGTCTTGGATTTTTCATGATGCATGACCTTTCTAGAGTTTTGATCTACCTTGTTAACCCTATTCCTATTATTATACTTAAATCCATGACTATGCACAAGCAAGTATTTTTCATTAATTCTAGCATGCATGGAGGAACTTAAATTTGAATTGTATTTCAATTTAAAGTTAGGGATTACCTCCCTTACCCTTGTAGCTCCCCCTTGATATGATCTCCTCTTCTTTTCTTCTTTTTCCCATCTTCTTAGATGCTCCATTTTCTTGAGTTTTCCACTCTTTGGGCATTTCGTGTGGTAGTGTCCTAGCTCACCACACATGAAGTATCTAATTTTCTTTCTTTTCTCTTGGGCTTCTCCATTCCTACAACCCATGTTAGATTTAAAAGGAATTGAAATGAGTTTAGGATTTACCTCCTTTTCTTACCATTTGGACACTTATCCTTGTAGTGTCCCTTTTCATTGCAACCAAAGCAAATGATGTGGTCTTTCGATTTGGCTTTGGTGGAGGTTGGAGCTTTTTCTTGCTCCGGTATGGATGAGGGTTTCTCCTCCCCTCAATTCTTGAACTTATCTCTTTGGGTTCTTCTATTATTTGAGCTCGTGTTGGGCTATCATGAAATTCTTCTAGCTTGTTCCACAACTCATATGCATTTTTATATTCCCCTACACCACTCAAAACATTATTAGGCAAAATATTTACTAATGTACCAATTACCTTCTTATTTGCCCTAGCTTGTTCTTGTTGCTCCTTTGTCTAATATCTAGGTCGGAGCTTCTTCCCGTGCTTGTCTCTTGGAATTTCGAATGGTTCCTCTATTATCATCACACACTCCCAATCCATTCCAAGCCAAGTCTTCATCCGCATCCTCTAATAGTCGAAATCTTCATGATCGTAGGGAGGTGGAGTGTAGATGTCATCCCCCAACTTGTCTTCCATCAATTTTCTCCTCTAGCTTGTGCTCCTTTGGCGGTTAGTCCAACAAGAGCGGTCCTTCGCTCTGATACCACTTGTTAGATCGATGTAGCTTGCTAGAGGGGATGAATAGCAACTTTTCGTTTTCTTCCTACAATTATTAGTGTGCAAGCGGAAATACAATAAAACAAGACTAACAACTAAACAATGCTAACAATACTTATTTACGTGGTTCAGAGATGAAGCTCCTACTCCACAACAGTCCGTGAGGTAGGCGATCCCTCGATCCTTCAGCGAATTCACTACAAGAATTTTTGGATTCAACAACACCCAATAGACAACGGTGTTTTGAAAACCCGTTGTCTTTTTTCATTTAACAACGGTTTTTTCAAAAACCGTTGATGTTGATAAATTTTCTCCGAAAAAAGGCAACGGTTTTTAAAAAACCATTGTCGTATGTATGTCAAAGACAAGGGTTTTTTAAAAACTGATGTCTATTTGCTTGGTTACGACAACTGGTTTTAATTAACCGTTGTCTATTGTGCTGCTTACATAGTAATACACAACAGCGAGTGAGCGCGAAAACGAAAACGCCCGCCGTTTACATTGTAATGAGTAATGAGTACCTCCCCTTAGTTCATTCTCTTCATTCGCCACAGCGCACGTCGAACCCTAAGACATCTCAAACTTCCTTGCCATCTTTTCCTTCTTCTCGTTCTTCTTCTTCTTCTTCCTCTTCTCGTTCTTCTTCTTCATCCTCTTCGCCGCACACAAACAAGACACCTCAAACTTCTCCTCGCGCAAACTAGCCGGCACCATGCCCCTTCTTCTTCCACCCTCTCTGCGCTGGCTCCCCCCTTCACCCTCGATCACATTTCTCCCACCCCGCCTCTGGCGCCTCAGCTACCCCCGCACCCTCCCGACTTTCTATTATTCCCCGATTTCCCCACCTCACGGTTGCTCTCGCACAACGACGTCACAGAATCTCTCCCATCCTGGTTCGGTAGCGCCGCCCCTTGTGATCCCAACTCTAGTCCCCGGGTGCGGGTGCGGGTGCAGTCACTCGTCGGGACCTACGGGCCAACGTTCTATTCTGAATTTACGGCACCGTCCCGGACCGGTAGCGCTGCCGACGTTGAACGCTACTATGCCCACTACTATCCTGACTCGCAACGATGGGTGCTCAATGATCTCTTTGGGTCCTCATCAGCCTATTCTAAACATAACGCTACCCTGTTGATTAATCCAATCGATGAGGGGGCAAAGCGAGTAAAGCATACTAATGAGGTGCCATTGACAGAAGTCACAGAACCACCATTTAGCTACAAGGTGTCATCTTTTCAGGAAGGTAATTTCCTTGTTTCCCTAGTTTTCCTAGTGTTACTTTTGACGATGATTTAAAATTTAGGTATTTACATCATTTTAAGGTGGAGAGTATGAAGGAACTATTTTTATAGGCTTGATAATACTTCTGTATACCATATAGGCTCCATGATAGATCTTCACTATAGTTTTTTGTTTTTGATGCTCTTATGAACTGAAATTCTAGAAAAATTTGAATGTTCTGATATCAATGAAAATTGCAAATTTTCTTATCGCCACATTGTTATAGGTTTATCAATCAAAAAGTTTTCCTTCTGAGTTCTCGCAATCATTTGCTATCTGTTGTGGAGCTAATTGACCATGGATAAATAAACCTAAATCTGGCAATTTCTTCCTATCTTTTCTGGGTATGAAATACAAAATCCTTTTATTTTTGGACCCTGTTGAGTTTCTTATACTTTCTCCTGGAAAGATATATAAGTCTAAAGATTCTCCTAAACAGAAAACAAGGATTCTGATGTCCTTCCCTTTTTTACCATAATCAATATATTTTATAAAAAATGTTGCATTTAATGGTGAAGGATTAACCTGGTGGTTGTCTCAAATAAATTAAAAGTTACAGACCTTTGAGTGTTTATAATATATCTTTTGGCGATTTTATAACATCAACCTGTCCTCATTGAATCATTCACAAACTCTGCCACGCCCCGAGACCTAGGAGCCGCTGATCCAATAGAAAATCGGACAACATCTCCCCTGTCCGGCGGACAATTTACACATGCATACAATATATATAACAATCCCACGCAGTTTATATGGGCCTCAGGCCTCAATCCAAACAAAACAACAACATATATATGACAATATAATCGTAAATCCAAAATACGAACTTACCTGAGCTGCCAGGGGGCAGGAACGCAGCAAAACCACACACATAGTCCAACATAGGACTCAAAAGTACAATGTCATAAATCAAATCCCATACCACAAGTCCACGATAAATCCAGTGCAAGGAAATAAAACATAATATGGTCCTAAACAAGAAAATAGTAGATAAATCCCAAATCGAACGTAGTAGCAAGCACGGGAC
This sequence comes from Boesenbergia rotunda, assembly GCA_024364735.1. NCBI lineage: Eukaryota > Viridiplantae > Streptophyta > Magnoliopsida > Zingiberales > Zingiberaceae > Boesenbergia > Boesenbergia rotunda. The sequence goes on along the minus strand of JAGFNQ010000144.1, from coordinate 169,124 downwards.
TGGCGACTTGGACCCTCCTGGCAGATATCAACCTGAAATCAAAAAGTAATGGCAACGGTGTGAGTCCATAAGCTCAGCGGATACCCAGCAGATATGCATAGTATGTTACAATAACAATAAGGGTCTACGCTAATACAGTCTCATATGGATAATAGGCAAGGGTATACTGAGGATACTAAATATAGGTACATACCTGAGTCCATCTATCCTGCAAAGGGTGAAACAAAGCCCTATGGAATAAGTACAACATACAATCCAAGGTAAACAGGTATCCAGTATATGCATGTCAATCAAGTGCAGAAATCAAATGCAACAAACAATGCACGATGCAAAATATGCACATGGTGCAATGACATGTGTCACCCCTGACACCAATCAGATCATCGTCCACCTGTCATAAATGAACGTCCGAAATGGTAGAGCTATGACAACTGTACGCACCCTGCTATCACTGCTCCTGAGTGACCGAGTGGATAGGATACTAGCGGAGGTCCCTCTCCTACCCCAAGTAATGGGGGAGTCTAGCTCTCATCTCCTCGTGGCTCAGTACGAGAAGGGATCCGTGGCTGCTACCACGCCCGAACCCACCCTCCAAATAGTGGCCGAACGGAGCAATACAGGGCAAATGCACACACTCTATGGTAACCACTACCCGTGAGTTGATGTGTGTGCATATCCTCATGTAACTGACGACGGGCTCAAACTACATAGGAGCCGATGATCGTCAGCATGCAATAATGCAAGGATGGTGCATGACCCAAGCACATATAACACCCACCAAGTCCTCAACTAACACCTCAGGGTGCTAGGTATAGGTCTGGATCCTATATCATGGGATACAAGTAATCTACTAGGTAAACTAACGAAATAACCAATGATCCATCAATGTCAAATGTGAAGGGAGAATATCACTACATCTATGCCCAAATATATATACATGGCATCTAATGAGACTGTATGAATCTAAACGGGAGATAACCTCAAGGATAAACAGCATGTATCAAATACAGGTATACTAAGGCAGATATAGCATACAATCTTACTGTTATATATAACAAACTATGCATAGCAATATGACAATATCTAAAAGATAAGTCAAAGGGTACCCGCCTCCAAAAGAGAAGAATCCAAATGCGAAGAGAACCACCAGCCAATATCAGCAATAAAATCCAAATCAAGTCCCTGTATCAAGGACAGATTTAATTAGCTATCACAAAAATAGTAACTAGATAATTAATCCCTAATCCGTTCTAGGGTTAACCTAATTCATCCCTTTCCATTGAATTAATCATAATAAATGGTTAGGCATTAATTATCCCAATTTACCCCGATTAGATTCCAATTAGTTTTGGAATCTGGATTTATCAAGTTAACTCCTTAGGTTTAAATTCCAAATAAACCTACCCGTTCACTCTTCAAACTATCCAAAGGTTTCTTCTCCAAATGGAGCTCACGGCAATTGTAAGGAACAGGGCAGACTTATACATTCCTAGAACCATGCATTCGAAAACAATCCATCCCATTACCGTGACAATCCCTACAGCAATATCATCGATCAAGCTACCCCAATTCATCATACTAATCTACCAATTCAACTCAACCAATTATGACAGCAACAGATCTAATCAAAGAACCGCTCACACAAGATAAACATACCTGGATTCGTGTTGGATTTGGGGATCGCTGGAATCACCTCGACTTAGATCTACAACGAACAAACCTAGCTGTACATATGACCCTAAAAGCCCCTGATCTGAGCTAAACTTTGCTCCAAACCCTAGATCTGCACCGCAATCCCGAACCACCTTTAGATCTACAAGAGAAACATCCACCTCTTGCACAATTAGATCAAGATCGAGAGATGACCCTCACCTCTATCCGACGCTCGAGCGGTGGAGTTCTTCGGAGAAACTCAAAGGTTAGCTGGCGTCGATCCAAGAAGAAGGAGAGGTGGTCCGTCAGTCTATTAGCGCGGCTAGGGCACGCAGAGGGAGAAGATGAAGCAGGAGCAGGCGGCTGCCTACGGCTAGGGCTCACGAGGGCAGGGGAGTCGGCGCGTCTGGCTGTCTGCGACTGCGCCCGAGTGGAGAGAAGAGAGGGGAAGAAGAGAGTCTGCGCGGGGGGGGGGGGGGGGGGGGGGGGGGGGGGGAGAGAGAGAGGTTGACCATGGGCTGCCTCCCCACAACACTGCAGCGGATATGCTTCCATCTGGATCTATTGGCGCACCCCTTGGTCATTCCTACTATGCGCACTACCATCACATCTCAGAACTGCAAGCGCTAAATGATTCCTGTGGAACCTCATCGGCCCATTCTGAACTTGGTCCTGCGCCTTGGAATAAGCCATCCCTAGAGGAGATAGTGGCAGTAAAGCATGCTGATGGTGTTTACAAGGATGGGACCCAATTCTAGCCACACACCATCTTTTCAGCAAGGTGATTTCATTATATCATTAGTTTTCCTATGTTTATTTTTGGTGTTGACTTACAATTAGTTATTTACACTTTTTAACATGGACAGAAAAGAAACTGTGTTTATGATGTTAGTATTTTTTTCAGTTAACTATACTTGCTATATTCTATAATAAGTTCCAATATAGATTTTCATTGTGGTTGCTGTTTTTGATGCTCGTGTGAACCTCAAAAAATGACTTGAAGAGTTTGTTCATATCTGTAAAAGTTGCGACATTTTCTTATCAACACATTTGTTTAGGTTAATCAGTTAAAAGGCTTTCATTGTGAGACAGTCATTTGCATTTAGTTATGGAAGTAACAATGGATAAATGAGGTTAAATCTGGCATTTTGTTCCTATTTGTTGTTGTTATTTCTGCAAATGAACTACAACTCCTTGACTACTCAGATCTTGCTGAGTGTCTACTAATTTCTCCTAAAAGATATATATTGTAACATCCATCTATTGTCAAAATTAAATCGAAACAGTCAAAAACCTGAGTGTTGCTGATAATTCTTCATGGGTAGAAAATGAATGATGAAATATTCAAATAGAATTTTGTCTATTGTATATCATCAACTTGTTCTTATCATGCATCGAGATTACTTTTCTAAACTGAAATACACCTTTTTAAATTTATGGGAAAAGGTGATGTTAAATTTTAGTTGGCAGTGAGACAACTAAGCAACCTAAGGAGCAATGGATCAGCAATAAGATATTTTGAGATAATTCATATTTCAATTTTATCTCCTTGTGTCTATTTGCTTCTAGATTCGCTTTAGTTATTGCACTGAAACATCAAAGTTTCATTATTCTTTTAAGATTTTCTGATGGCCATCAGCCTTCTTGACCATCATGTGATGCCATTGTTGGGTGGCATATCCTACTCATAAAAATGTCAAGAAATGGTACTTATGGTTCTCATATGTATGGGTCTTTCAACTAAAATTAGGCAAGATTAACCTCATTATCTTAAATGTCAAGTACTTCAAATTTATATTCTTTTGTTATCATAAGTGTCTGGTTCCAAGTGATTTTTGAAGCCAAAGATGCTTGATAAAAATTTATGGTTGTTTTGGTTGGCATTTTGTAATTTGTATCATAACAATGATTCTTATGATGTTTGTTTGAAAAAATTGTTGGATTCACTAACAGGAAAATTGTTTGAAAAATTGTTGGATGTTTGTTTCCAACATATTTGGGCTAAATATTTTATTTTGTGCATGACTATTACTTGTAGTTGTATTCTCATTTAATCTAATTTGTTTAATATTCTGTTGCTGTGTTTATGTGTAGATAACCCTTTTCTGAGTTTTGATATCATTTATAGGCTTAACTTTTGTTTTAAATTTAATCAGTTGATCTCTTAATAGAAACTTAAGTTGATTTGGTGATTCTTTATACCAACAGTTTAAATTTCTAGGAAAAGCCTAATCCATAAGCTGATAGCTAACAATAAGCTATTTATACATTGAGATTTTTTCCCCTTGCTTTATTGCTTTAAATAACTAACTGGAGTATAATTATTATTGTCTGGTATCAGTTTTATTAATTGTCTAAACATCCTATTGACTTGCCTACCTCAGTCTTCCCAAAGCAAGTGAGATGCAATTCTCACAAACTAGGTTGATTTATTGTCACATACAGCCTTGTAGATAATCCAGAAATGTCCTCCCACATTCTGAATCTTGCATCGAGTGATCACCATTGTGCTGTGAGCAAAAATGATTGTGACAGCTTATCTCAATGCATGTCGATAAGGTATGAATCAATTCTGGAAGCTTTAGCCATATCGTTGACAAGATGTTGCAAACTAAATAGAGTTTTTGACAGCTTATCTCAATGCATGTCGATAAGTGATACAATGCATGTCGATTGTATCACTTGCTGTAAGTGTTTTACAAAAGAACTCAGCTGGTTGCTTGTTTTGTTTCAGACCAATTTTAGATAACAACATTGCATCTCTGTCGTACTATAATTTAGTTGTATCATAATTATCTTCTAGAATCTTTTGTTCTACTATTTTTAGTTGTGAATGCTCATTTTATATTTATATTTGTTGTGACAATCCAAGGGAAGGAATCAGCTTATGGTGCAAAGCTAAGGGGCGCGACTATCTTCATCTGGTTGACTGCACTTGGATGAAGCTACTGGGGATATTTTGATAATGTTTGGACTAATTTTAATGATGTTTATCTCAATTTCTGGTTCTTGATGTATATATGATATTTTAATGATGTTATCTCAGTTTGGACTAATACTGGGGATATCTTGATGTATGATATTTGTGCAGTATGATGTATGATATTTTGATGTATGATAGTTTGAAGTGTGTTTGCTCAATATTGTTTAATTATTTAAATAATTTATTTTTTAAATGGTATTTGTTGTAAATTGTTGGATGCCTCAACCAAAAGATAACGATTTTTATTTGTTGTCAAACTATTATTTAAATCACACACAAACAACGGGTTAATACTATTGTTAACCTGTTGTCGATCACATTAAAAGACAACGGTGCAAAACCATTGTTGCAGTGTTGTTATTGACTATAAACGACAACAATTTTTAACTGTTGATGTTGAGCACCCCTTTTAACAACATGGTCTTTAACAACAGTGTTTTTAGCATACGGCAACGGTGAACGACCGTTGTTAATAAGCATTTTTCTAGTAGTGATCACTCCCCGGATGCCCTCCGGCTAGCTCGTGTAGCTCCTTGTGGGTGGAGAAACCTCGCCATGACCTTGAACACACTATCTGAGCACTAAGACTACTATTGAGCTCTAACCAAGCTCATTTCGTCAGGAGCTCCCAGCCCAAACCGAGTTCCTTTAAATAGAACTCAGGGCTGAAAAACACCCGACCAGTCGACTGCTCACAGGGCAGTCGACTGGTCCCACTGAAAATTGACTGTTGAAACCCCAACGTTCGAATTTTCAGCCACCTACCAGTCGACTGTGTTGGGACCGGGTGCATGTTGACATGGATGTGGGTTCGTAATTTTAAAATTAATTACGTGCAGCGGAAGGTTTAGCATATATAATTTCTCAAATTATTTAACCACACATCTAAGCATGCAATTTTATCTTGTGTAGACATGATCATATATTTAAAATTTTGCAGAAACATAAACTAATTTACGTATTACCTCGCGTAACTCGAAGGAAGGGACAAGATCCAACCATAAGCGTCCCTTGGAAGCTCCGCCTCTATTCGCGTCCACGCCGAGTATCTTCGGGATGACTTCGCAAAGCCACGAGTTTCGTGTTCTCGAGAACTACTAGATTCTCCGAGAACGCGACGAGAAAAACCAAGAGAGAAGTCGGAAGACTAACCACAAAAGGATGGCCGGCTGGTAAAATCATATTTTAATTCATGATAAAAATCAATCAAGTCTCTTCTCTCTTATGGAATAAATTTCCTTATCATGGTAAATCAATCCATGATTGATTTTATAAAATAAACCAATCCATGGTTCATTTTAATTTCCATGAAAAATAAACCAAACTTTGGTTTATTATATAAAAAATTTATATCATCCATAATTTTATAAAACAAACCACACTTGGTTTATTTTATAAATTGAACCAAAAACTTGGTTCTCTCCCTTTGTTGTGGTCGACCAAGCAAAGAGGATGGAGGCCCTCTTTGGCCAGCCCATCCAAGCCAAGCCCCAATGTATTAAACTTATTTAATTCATCTATTAAGTCTTCAAAAGACTTAGCCATTTTACGCTTCCGATGCGTCTCTGAAAAATTCAGATTCGACTTATTGTTTGGCTCAACCAAACATAATCTCTCTTGATTGGAAAATCCAATTTTCAACTCGTTTTAAATCCCTCGGATTACTCGTAGTGCATATGACTAAATAGGCTTTTGATTTATGTTGACTGTCTATAATTAATCAATTATAGAACGATCATGAGTGGCACCTAGTAGTACATCATGATCCCCAATTAATCGAAAGATCAACGGTTGACCTCAGAAACAATTCTGAAACCCTTCAGCAGCTATAATGAATCGTGCCCCATTCCCTTCACCATCTTATACTCACTTGGTTCAGGACATGGACTATGTGTGTCAATCCCCACAAGGCTGACTATGTCACACCTAGCCCAAGTAACGTTTTCTCGTCCTACGGATTCTAATTACTCTCATGTATTTAAGAGATTCATACTCTGAACATGTCATGCTCTGGCTAGAGGCTTCGAGTAACAATCCGACGATAGGCCTCGGGTATACATCTCCTCGCAAGGAGTGGTGAATCCTTTGTAGGTTGTTCAAACATCTTCGGACACTTCGGCTTATACCCAATCATCCCGGGACCACACCTCCTTGGAGATGCTTGCTTAAGATGTCAAAGTATAAGTCTCCATGACCAAGATGACTTGAACACCGCAAGTCAAAGGAACATCGCACTTAAGCTGCAGTAAAACTTCACTGACATATCTATATGTAGACTACCATATGAAGTTTTACAGCCAGTCACTCCAATGAACTACTTCCCTTAACTAGCATTCATGTTTATCTCCGGACATCTCAATGTCACCAGCCAGTGAGAATCAGCTGATTAGAGAATAACTCATGCTAGTCTCAACAGAATTGATAGTGTCCATATTTATCAATTCATCGACTAGGGACAATTTCAATACTTCACAATTGCACATGTAGAGATAATCACTAGTTGTGAATTCATCACAAATTCTCTTATGATGTGAATTGTATTGCAGACATTCAGTAAATGAGTTTAAGATCTCAATCAAATACACAAACATATATACTCAAATAGTGAATATTCATTTATTAAAATAAATGATTACAATCATAAGGCGATTACCTTAGGACACTTCTCTCATATCACTAATAGACTGCTCCCAGAGCAGCCGACTGGTCCAGGGTCAAAAACCTTCTATGAGTTTCGAGACTTGCTGGCAGCCGACTACCATTTTCCCAGTCGACTACCTAGTTTATACAATCACTCTTCCTCACTTCAACGACCCTCCTCCATGCGTGCCTTCAGGTACACTCCCTTGGCTTTCCTCTTGAAGTCTTCTTCCACCAGCAATCGTCCCTCGGATGCGCACACAAGCCTTCCCTTGGCTTGCCTCCATGCCACCCTTCACGTGTGCCCTTTGAAGTCTACTTCCCGGCTTGCCCTTGGAGTCCTCCTCCCTCAGCTCTCGTCCCTTCATGACTTAGCTGACTCTTCATCAGCAGCCTTGACTGTTGCCTTCGCGCCCTCTTCGTCTTCGACTCCCGTCCCTCGGATGCACACAAGCCTCCAGATTGTCTCCATGCTATCCTTCATGCATGCCTCAAAGTCCGTGCCCCTCGGCTCATCATCCCTGCTATCCAACGTCCCTTGGGTGCACACAAGCCTCCAGCTTGTCTTCATGCCACCCTTCACCGTATCGAAGCCATCCAGCTAGGTCAATATGTGTAACTTGCACATCCTGCACACTCACATACACATTTTAGAACACAAGGGTAAAACTAACTTAAACTCTTTGCCCAAACACATGATCACTCCGGACCATAGATTGCCTCAACAGTGCCTACTAGTACTGTGTCATGTGTGTCATTGTGTCTAACTAGACACTAACTTGGGTGAAATTCAATTGTGTATCCCGTGTCACACAATTGACTGACACTCAGGAGATTGAAGGTCATCCCCTTGACTAGAAGGACATTCTTGGTCCTAAGTCATTCGGATATTTGAATGTCACCTATTCCTACAACCTTGAAACTACCATTGTTACCAAATGAAACATTACCTCTACTTTTACTTTGTAGGGTAGTGAATAACAATTTATCCTCGGTCATGTGTTTGGAGCACCCACTATCAACCAACCATGTTGATAGATGCTCCCCCTCAACCAATGCCTACATAACACGAAAGATAGATGATTTAGGTACCCAAACCTTGGGACCTAATACATCTACAATGCAAGTCTTTGGCACCCATGCCTTGGTCATTTTCTTCCTAAGTCCTTGAACCCTAGAAACATTTGATGATTTAAATTGGGTTCTAGACATCAATGACACAAAACTAGGTTCCTTAGGTTGGTAACCTATACCGACCTTGTTGTAGACCGCTCTTTGGGCATTGAGGATCATATCCAAGGTCTTAGAGCTAGTTGAAAATTTCCCAAGAAGATTCTTGAGTTTTTCAACTTCACTCTTTAAGGCCTTGTTCTCATCCTTAAGGACCTCAACATGCAAATCATATATTTCATCATCCTTAGATATTCTCAATTGCTCTACTTCTAACTTTAAGGATTTTACCTTGTCCTTAGATTTTTTTAGCAAAGTAGTCAAGCAAGCAATAGTTCTATAGCACATATCCAGCTCGGGAGAGATTACCTCTTCATCATCCGAAGATGATGAAGCCGCAGTTGAAGGGTCACTTGACTCGTCACCACTCTCTATGTTTGAATCTTCTAATGCCATAAGGGCCACGTGGCGGGTGCTCTTCTCCTCCTTCTCCTCATCAGATGAGCTAGATGAGGACTCATCTCATGTGGCCTTTAATGCCTTCTTCTTCTTTCCTTTGTCCCCTGCAACAAGAGCAATACTCTTCTCTTTTGGGTCTTTGTTAGCAAGCTCATGTAGCTCCATTTCACAAAAGAAATCATCTAATTTTATAATGGAAAGGTCCTTAGATACCTTGTAGGCATCCACCATGGATGTCCACAAGGCATTCCTAGGAAAGGACTTGAGTGCATACCTTACGAGATCACGGTTCTTAACCTTCTCATCGATCGAGTGCAAGCCGTTAAGGATCTCTTTGAACCGACCATGAAGCTCGCTCACGGTTTCACTTTCTTTCATGGAAAGATTCTGGAGTTGGTTGAGAAAGAGATCCCTCTTCGCTATCCGGGAGTCTCGAGTACCTTCATGTAGCTCTATGAGCTTGTTCCACAGATCTTTGGCACTTGAGAAGGGGCCAATCTTAATGAGTTGATCCTTGGTCATCACACACTGCAGAGTGACCACTGCTTTGACACCTGCCTCTCCTTTTCTTGTTTGTTCTACTGACCATCGTGATGACTCAAGCTCCTTGCCCTCAGCATCCTTTGGAGGAGTGAATCCTTCCTTGACTGAGAACCACATGTCAATGTTAGTTTCCAAGTAATACTCCATCCTGCTTCTCCAGTACTGGAAATCTGCTCCATCAAAAAAAGGTGGACGGTTGGTGTTGAAACCTTCTCCTCTCAAAGTCATCTTCTTGCTCTTAGGATGTTAATCTGGTTGAAAGAGATCCAAGTTCTGATCCACTTGTTAGGATCTTGGGATGGCTAGAGAGGGGGGGTGTGAATAGTCACCCACCAAAACTCGCTTCTTCCTACAATCAGATTAGCAGCGGAAAACAAACAAAGTAGAAATAAACTAAAATAGAGACTAACACAGTGTTTACAAGATTCGGGGATAACTAGCCCCTACTCCTTGGCGTGCCCGTGAGGTGGGCAATCCCTTAATCTTCGGTAGATCAGGACCCGGAATGAATCCGACTAAAAGCTTCCTCCTTCTCGGTGGAGTAACCTCTCCATAAATGTCTCGGAAGTATATCAAGTGAAGCACAAGAGACTAGAGAAGGAAGCTTACACAACAGATGCACACAACCTTAAGCACAAGCACCAGTAGTAAGCAGAAAGATCAAGCAAGAAGAAAAATGCAGAGAGCACCAACAACTCAACAGCAAAATCCTTCGCAGATTTTCTAATCACCGTTCTCTTTTCTCTGCTTCGCCAACTTCCGCTTCTTAAGCCTTTCTTCTGCACACATACAGGCGTCATCACCCACTGACCCCTTCTGAGCTCTCAGCATACTGAAGTCATCCTCTTCAGCTGAAGCTTCAGGTCAGGTGCCGTTGAAACCTGCAAATGTGTATCAAACAAAATAGCACCATGGAAAGTCACCCTTGACCCTTCTTCTTGCTCCTTCATTTGAATTTCAAAGCTATGTTGTCTGCACACTTACAGATTCATTAGCAAAGCAAATCAGAAAGCAGAACTACGCTGACAACAATTTGAATTAAAGTTCAGAAGTGTTGATTAGTCACCATGACCGATCAGACAACCTCCTGACCCATCAGACTCTATCCTGATTGGTCCAGTGATGTTCTCATTGGTCTCACTGACCGATTAAAGACCAGGGGATCGGTCACCAGACCGATCCCTAAACTCACTGGAATTTCAATCAAAGCACCTGATCGGTCAAGGTGACCGATCAGGGAAGTACCTGATTGGTCAAGGTGACCGATCAGGCAAGTGCCTAACCAATCACGATCCATCCTGAGCGGTCCAGGTCTGTTCCGATCGGTCGCACTGACCGATCAGAGATTCTTGTGATCGATCCATTGATCGATCACAATCTTTCTGTGACCACACAGAATGTTTGCTGATTGGTCACCAGACCGTTCAGAAAACCTTCTGTTTCCTCAGAAGCTTTCTGGATCGATCAACAGACCGATCAGACATCCTAGATCGGTCTTGTGACCGATCTACTATCAAGAGAGTTTGTGCCAACTCCCTGATCGAATTTCAGACCGATCCAGCCAACTTTGCTCTGATCATTTGATTAATTCATGGCCAATTCTGACCATGACTAACTCAAGTTAGACCCTGATTCCAGAGAACATGCTCCCTTGCCCTCTTTGACTCAATCTGGTCCAGAGAATGAGCTACCGAGCCCTCTCCGACTCATCCCTGTCCAGAGAACGAGCTACCGAGCCCTCTCTTACCAGAGTCCAGAGAACGAGCTACCAAACCCTCTCTGACTCATCCCGGTCTAGAGAACGAGCTACCGAGCCCTCTCTGACTCATCCCGGTCCAGAGAATGAGCCACCGAGCCCTCTCTGACCAAAGTCCGGAGAATGAGCTACCGAGCCCTCTCCGACTCATCCCCGTCCAGAGAACGAGCCATCGAGCCCTTTCTAACCAGAGTCGGGAGAACGAGCTACCGAGCCCTCTCCGACTTATCGCGGTCCAGAGAATGAGCCACCGAGCCCTTTCTGACCAAAGTCCAGAGAATGAGCTACCGAGCCCTCTCCGACTCATCCCAGTCTAGAGAACGAGCTACCGAGCCCTCTATGACCAGAGTCTGAAGACTGAGCTACCGAGCCCTCTCTGACTCATCCCAGTCCGGAGAACGAGCTACCGAGCCCTCTCCGACCAGAGTCCGAAGAACGAGCTACCGAGCCCTCTCCGACTCATCCTAGTCCAGAGAACAAGCTACCGAGCCCTCTCTGACCAGTACACTTAATCCGATCTTAACTATCTAATATCAATTCTCACTCAACCGAACTTAAATCGGTGTCAACATCAAAACAACAATCAGGTCAGACTACATCAACACCAGCTTCACTCACCAGGGTTTCTTTCACTAGCTTTACTCACTAGGATTTCTTCCACCATATTCACTTCTTTGCTAGTCATCATGATCCTGACTAGACTTCTTCTAATCTTCAGGTAAGTATACCAAACCTCAAGTCTAATTTGGTTTAATCCCTTGGTCAAACTGGCCAATCCTGGGTTCTATTCACTCTGCCAAACTTCAGATCCTGTTTGGCTAATCCTTTGTCAAACAAATTAAACATGGGTTTACCCTACCAAACATATGATCCTTTTTGGTTTAACCCTTGATCACTTTGACTACACCTTATATTGTCAAATATCGAAACACTAGAGGTTAACTGTTTATAACTGATACACTTTAGACTAGCAATCTCTCCCTTTTTGATGTTTGACAATATCTTAAGTTAGGTTAGGTCAAAGGGTTCTAGGTTTAAGACTTGGGAGAAAAAAAATAATCTAAATTAAGCCTCTCTCCCCCTTTGTTATACATCAAAAGAAAGTAACGGAAAATAAATTTGCACCAACAATAAGATTTTGAAAAAAAAAATCTAACTTAAGCCTCTCTTCCCCTTTTAAGATAATCTCTCTCCTCCTTTTGAAAATACTTATGATATATATTTTTTTTAAAAATGATTTTCAAAACTCTTCGCTTTTTTAAAAAAACTATGTACTTGTTGTAGAAAATATTCTAAATGACACTAAGTACTTTAAAAAATAACACCAATAATATTTAAAAAATCCTTTTTAAAAGGAATTTGAACTTTCCTAAGTCTGACACAATCCTAAGAATCTTGTTGACCACAAGAACATTCCTATGTGTCTTAGGGATTTCAAAAAATGAATATTTTCAATGTATTTAGTTTTGAAAAAAATAATAACTTTCTTGATTTGCTTTTTTTCCAGTCTGACACAATCCTAGGAAACCTTGTTAACTATAAGAAAATTTTTCCTAAGTGTCTTGGAATTTTTTTCAAACTCAAGACAAAGCATTTTTCCAAAACATTCAAGAAACAAAGGGTTTTCAATATAATTCTTTTTGAAAAAATGGGAATATTGTAATATTTTTGAAATATAATAATTTTTTTTTTTGAAATCTAATGGTTCTTTTAATTTGAATCTCCCCCTAAACCTGACACAGTCTTAGGAAGCTTGTTAACTACAAGTTGATCTTCCTCTGAGTCTTAGGGTTTGATTCAAATAAAAAGAATTTAAAACATTTAAGAAATATTTTGAAATAATCATGAATAATACATTAATTTCTTTTGACTTGGACTCCTCCTAAATCTAACACAATCTTAAGAATTCTTGTAGATAATTAAGAAATCTTCCTATATGTCTTTAGAGTTTATCTAAATCATAAGAGCAATTAAAACAATTGTTGAAAAATATTTTTGAAAGAATATGATAACTTTCAAAGAAATAATTTTTGAAAAATATTTTGAATGACATAATAAGTTTTTGAAAAATATTTTCGAAACTCATTTTGAACGAAATGATAATAATTTTTAAAGCACAAACCATTTTGAAAGATGTGAATTTTCGAAAAGAATAATTTTTGAAAAATTGTTTTCTAAAAATAAGAATCCACAAAAATAAAGATTCCCCCTGAACCTGACACCTTCTGGCTACCCTTGTTAGCTGCAAGGACCTCTACCTAAGTGTCTTAAGAGATTTTAGTGTTGACTTAAGAAGGTTTGTGTCTAAGTGTAGGTCAAACAATTTTTGAAAAGATATATAATTTTTGAAATATTTTCGAAAAGATATATAAGTAAACACTCAATCAAGCATGAAATTCATTAAAACACTATTATGTTTAAACATTATTTTGAAAATAGATTTTTAAGAAATATCCTAGAGATTTTGAAAACATTTTCAAAGGCATTTGCCAATTAATTAGTCTTTAACATCTCACTCATTCTAAGTGTCGCAATACAAGCAAGCACGGTTTCCTTACAAGTGTTTGTGAGATGCTTGAATAATTTTTCTCAATTTAATTTATAGATTACTTGACCTTGAGTTAGATTCAAGTTTAACAATTTATAATTTAAAAGCATATTTCAATAATTGGCTTCCAAGTCTTGGCGAGGCACAGAGGCCTTTTTTGGTCGTAGCCTTATTGGATCATCAACTCTTTCCTTAAACAAAACCTTTTAAAGAAAGAATATTTTTAATTTACTCTTTGGAAAACTTTGATTTAACTAGTCTAGGATGTGGTGAGGGGTTCAGCTAGTTCCACTTAGCTAAGTCGGCCAAGTCGGGTACTCCTTACCCTTCCTGACTTCCTAGACCAAGCTTCCCTAATGTACTATCATCTCGCCTCACCCTGGTACTAGGTTAGGCAAATATCAACCAAACTTTTTCCTATCTATCCATTCTAAATGATGCAGAAAAGTAAATATGGATGACATGACAAATATATAAGAATAGATAAGCAGATGTATGGGCATGACATTTATGCATGAGTCGATCAGGTCAAAATATTTTAATTAAGTTTCTAATAAAGTATCAAATTCTCGATTTGATACAGACTATGTGAATCCGCGAATATGTCAACCCACTTTAACATATTTATTGTTATTTAGTTGGAGGTTTCAAATGGGAAGAATTTTATTTAGTTTCATAATTGAAAGTAATTGATTGGAATTTAGTTCGTGGATTTTGTTGAATTAAGGATTGAATTATTAATTAAAGTTGAATTGTCAATTATTTAAGATTTAAGAATTAATTAAGATTTTAAAATTTAAGAATTAGTTAATAGTTTAGGTTGTTAAGAATTAATTAAAAATTAAAAGTTAATTAAGATTTAAGTTATTAAGAATTAATTATGATTTAAATTATTAAGGATTAATTAAGATTTAAGTAATTAAGCATTAATTAATTATGATTTATATTAAGAATTAATTAAGGTTTAAGTAATTAAGCATTAATTAATTAAGATTTAAATTATTAAGAATTAACTAAAGTTTAAATTATTAAGAATTAATTAAGGTATATTATTTAAGAATTAATTAAGGTTTAATTATTTAAGAATTAATTAAGGTTGAGTTATTAAAAATTAATTAAGGTTTAAATTCTTAAGAATTAATTAAAGGTTAAAATTATTAAGAATTAATTAGAGTTTAAATTATTAAGAATTAATTAGAGTTAAAATTATTAAAATTAAAGAAAAAAATATTAAGAATTAATTAAAGTTGAAATTGTTACTTAAATTTTCAATTGTTAACAATTTGGGGTGTATTTCCATCATTTCCATTAATTCAAAAATATCTAAATCATATACTATTTCTTTTTCATTTAATTTTTCAAGTTTTTTTAATACTTCTACTTTATTTGAATTTTTGTAAACCATATTAAATATAGTTTTAATTCCAATAAATTCATTTTCATCTTCATTCTCATCAGAGTTATATTTAGAAATTGTATCATTATCTTCATAATAGGTAGAATAATTTTCAGGATTATTAATTAAAATTGTATCATTATATTCAAAAATAGTAGAATTGTCAATTAAGAGTTGACTCTTATCATCAATATTATTTTCAGAAATATTAGAATTATCAACAATGATTTCATCATTATTCTCAGAATTATCAGAATTAACAGTAATATTATTAATTAAGATTTCCTCATTATCCTTTGAATTATTTAACAGTAATATTATTAATTAAGATTTGATGATAATCCTCAGAATTATCAGAGTTAATAGTAATATTATTAATTAAGATTTGATGATTATCCTTAGGATTATCAAAAAAATTATTAGAATTAATTTCAAAAATCATAGCATTAATACTAAGGATTAAAAAATTAATATTTGGTATTTTACTATTATCAATGTTGGATTCATTACTAACCAATTTGTCATGCAATACATTTAACTTATTATGCAAATAATTTAATTTAGCAGGAAGATCTAATTTTGCAGGAAATTGAAAAATATTTTTTCAAAAATTAGCTTTTCGTACCTTCATTATCGTGGTCGGACAATGATTCTTGTAGTATCCCTGCTTTTGACATTTGAAGCACCGGATGTTGTCCCTCCGGACTGCTGGCGCGGGTACCTCCGTTGCCGCCGGTGGTGAAGTTCAAATCTGACAAGTAGGACACAGATTTTTATAGTGTCCTCTCTCCCTGCATTTAAAATATATAATATGAAATTTGAAAATTGACATAATAAAAATTTACCTTTATTCACCCTTGCTCCCCCTTAATTCCTGGCGTCTTTGCTCCTTCGGCTGTTAGTCCGGTGAAGAGCAACCTCGCTCTGATACCACTTGTAGGATCAGTGCCGATCGATAGGGGTGAATATCGACTCGAACGTTTTGTCGGAATTTCATCGTTTATTCAGCTTTCTATCAGGATTAGTAAGCAGCGATAATAATAAAGAAAATAAAAGAAAGACAGGAGATTAGCGTGTTTATAAGCCATGGTTAATTAAGTCTTATCTAATAAAATTTTATAAGCCATGGTCACGTATTATCCAATAAGATTTTATTTAATAACATGACCAAATTTTATCCACAAGAAATTATTTAATAACATGTGTTTTATTTGGTTTGGATTTATTTGAAAATTTCAAATAAATATTAGATTAATAATTAATCTAATAAGTTTAAGATCCAATTAGATTAATCCAATAAGTTTAATATCGAATTAGATTAATCCATTAATCCAAAATAAGATCCAATTAGATTTAATTGATATTTTGATTATAGGAGTTAGCGGCAGGGTTTTTTGTGGCCTCTACAATGTCATATAAAAAAAAAATAATCTTACTCATCTCTCCATTATTAAAAATTTTCCAACAATTTCACATATGATTCGAGAAGAATTGAGAACTACTACTGGATAATAGACCCTAGATGACTTTGATAAGCGAATTGAAGACCAATCAAGCAAGATGAGAACAAATATTTGATGTCGGATTTGGGATGTGTAAAAGTGGAGCTCGTTCTTATGGGGCTTGTTCATTGGTCGCTCTTTCGCAGTCCTAATCACAAGTCATCGAGTCACTCGAAATCAAGAATTATTCACTAGTCAGATGCACAGCAATCCAGTCCTTGGATTAGGGATGCATGAAGAGAGAAAACATGTCAATATTCAGTGATGTATACAGATGTTCACTAGTGGAAAAAAGGCTTTTAACACCGGTTATTTTTGACTTTTAACACCGGTTCCGGAACCGGTGTTGATCCAGCCGGTATTGTAAGTATAGACTTTTAACACCGGTTAACAAACCGGTGTAATATATAGATTTAACACCGGTTAATAACCGTTGTTAAAAGTTCAATTATGAGACGGGAAAGCCATTGTAGACACCGGTTATTTTAAATAACCGGCATTCAAACATCATTTTTAACACCAGTTCTGGAAACAACCGGTGTTAAAACATCATTTTTAACACCGGTTCTGGAAACAACCGGTATTAAAAATGATGTTTTAACACCGATTCTAGAAACAACCGGTGTCAAAAGTCTTAATTTTTTATATAAATTTCATATTTATTTTTATTTATAATTTTTCTAGACATATAAAAGAACACAATAATATAATAGTTTATCCATAATCAATAACACACCATGAATTAAGTAAATGCAACATCCAATTAGTTTCAAAAACAAAACAATCCATGTATTTTACAACTATCCATTTTTCTTTCAACAAAAGCAAAATGTAAATCAAATAACACATTTTTGGAGAAAATCACATAATGCATAAGATTTCGACTTTCAAACGGGTTAGGGTGGGACTCCTGGTTGCTAGTTGACAGAGATTTAAAAAACTCCAATGTCAATCTCATTGACAAGCAATGAAGACTTTTAGGCATTATTGTCTGAACAGCAAGGTGATAGAGGAATGCGCTTTGTCTCATGTGAAAATTAGATTCATCCTCAGTGAGATCAAGTATCTGTCTAAGTTTCTTCTGAACGTTATTGCAATCCACGGTGCATGCTTTAGCTCTTGCAATTGTCTCTTCCATCTTTTGAGTCTTCTTTTCCGCACTGAAAGAGAAAAGAAATAACCATGTTAGTTTCTATCTGCAGATCTATATATTATTATCCTCAGACCTAGAAGTGCCAGCCAGCTCCATGAGATCAACAGCAGTTTGCAGGTCTATTATCCACAATCCACAAGTTCATTTCAAAGATTTCTAAACCAACAAAAAACTAGAAGCAAATACCATAGTTTCTATAACTTCAAACAGAGATACTTTATCATTTCACCGTTTCCATCTAAAACACCAACAAGATGCAATGAACAAGCATAATTTGGGGCTGCAACAAAGAGAACAGGTTTGTATGTCCAAAACATTAAAGGGAAGAAATGTTTGAAGTTGTGTTTGATATCCTTTTCTCTTTCAGAGCTCCACCTAATTGTTCAATGACAACCTTTTTCTCTTCCTTTCTAAGTAAACTTACAAATTCATGAATGCATACTTACCTACTAATGCTTGCTACACTACACCCGTAAATCATTGATGGTCTTACAAGAGTCTAATCATCTAAATGGAGAATATTTCAAGAAACCTAGGCAAGCAAAAGATAAAATACTTTAACAACATTTTCAACGATATATGAACAACAATAAGTACAAAGATTCATCCAGGGATATAGAACAGGACAATGTCTTTCATATATTCCTTAACATAAAAGCTTTAGATGACAAAAATGATTAAGAAGAAATCCTAAAATATTGTAATTTGTAAGAAGCTGGATATATATATATATAAAGCATGTGATCAGAGTTAAGATTTACAATTTTGGAAGATCATCATCTGTAATTGCTTCACTGAGTATCCGTTCATGTTCTTGTATACTTTGTTTCAAATCACGAGATAGCTTCATTTGTCCATGAAGTTTTGCTATGCTTGGATAGTAAGCTCTAGCAACGAAAACATGATCTTTGAATGTCTTAATGATGGAATCCTTTATTGCTGTTTTATGTTCTACAGACCATAAGCAATAGCTCCCAAATCTTCAGGTTTTGCACTTGCAGCCCATACCTGATGCTTCAATCATAAAATAAGACGAACTAATATAATCAACTGAAACTTAATTCCATTGATATCCTTTTACTGAATTACAGTTTACAAGAAACGCACAAATGTCACAATGTACCATTAAATATCAACTTTTGGAGAAGGGGAGAAAACAGCTGCTATTCAAGGTAACAAACTAAATTACATTAGGCAGAAGAACTCTCTTCGCTTAGCTCATCAATGAAATGAAGAATGGACAAAGTCGAATGAACAAAATATTACCTTGTACAGTAACAGACAATAAGTGCCTCAATAATAATAGTATTGAAGCATAAGAAAGGAAGCATTGTTCAAGTAGGAGTTCATCAGAAGTGATAATAATTCAGATAAATTTCTGAAGCAACAATCAATACCTGATGCCTGCACTGAAACCACTGGTCCAATCTTGCTTGTAGCACATCAATCTCCCTTGAAGATCATTCTTGATTCCGTGAAAAGGCTCGAACGTTTCCTCCATGTTCGTGCTCATTTTGGTAAAAATTTACTCTCAAAAGCAACTTTTGATCAAATGAGAAGAAGGAAAGCGCTAAAAGGACAATGGCAAAAGCCACATTAAAAAAATATGTGTGGAATCCGGTTGACAGGATGCAAAACTGAAACTACTTGATTGAAATAGTATATATGTAAGCAATTGAAGCTACAATGTAAGGAAGAACACTAATGGAAATCAATGCTAGTGGTCTCTAACTTTTACATTAATTAGTAATACTGCAAGCTGTCAAAATTAGCAACCTCTAACTTTTACATTAAACTATCCTAAACTTTTACATTGGCAACCTCTAACAAATAAGTTGCCCAACATCTTTTGATGTCATCAATCTCATCTTCGGAGAATGGATCCTTATTTGTGAATCTCTGCAAGGTACATTTATATAAAAAAATAGCTTATCAACTCAACCAGACATAATTAAATCTATAAAATTAAAAAAACTTCAATTACCTTGTCCCATGAATCAACTATGATCGCCGAGACAATGTTGAGCATATGTCTTATTACATAATATCCACACTCTGTATTGCCAGTTTGTTTTTGGCACTACAAATAAATATCAAAATGACACATTAGCAGAAAAGGATAAATCAGTTACAAAGTCATGCTAATTTTTCATTATAGTAACCAATATCTCAAGCATGCACATAGAGGAGCTTGCATACCAAAAGACATCAATTAATAAAGAACGCATAGCACTATGATAAAAAAATATAATAAATGGCAACAAATAAACCAAATTTATCTATGAAAAAATTGCTTATAGATCATAGTTGTATAAAAACTTGACATTTAACTACTTACACGTAGTTCCTTCCATATAGGCATTCTAAAAGCTCCCAAGTGTTTGCCTTTCATCGTATGCCAAGAACGCATAGCACTGTGATAAAAAAATATAATAAATGGCAACAAATCAACCAAATATATCTATGAAAAAATTGCTTATAAATCATAGTTGTAGAAAAACATATCATAGAGCGAATGATAATAACTTACCTATTAATAATTGTTTTGATATCTTTATTCGCTTTATTCCACAGTGAGCAGAGAAAGATGACAACATTTTGCTTAGGACAAATAATTATCAACTGCCAATGGGCCCTGCAAGTTGGATAATTATTAGTCAAAATCACAACTAAACTTCTAAGTCACTTGAAAATATTCACGTACATATGATAATACGGTGCAAGGTAACACTCTTTTCCTTCAATTATCCTACTATGAATGTAGTTTTGAATGTCCATTGGACGATTCCCTATACTTTGAATGTGAACAGGATCAATAAATCCATATGTATCCATGTTCCCTCTTAGTTTGCAGAGTTGATGCAAATACCTAAGATAATAAATAAATGCAAATTGTAAGAATGTGATACTTAGTTAATTAATAAATAGTTTAGAAATGTACTAACATTAAGCAAACTTGCAGCACTGATACACAAAGCATGTTACCCATGGTGAGCACCAAAATATCCTTTTGAAATATATGCAATGGGATTGGGCTGGACTTGCCTATGACTTCAACATCTAAATTTAACTGTAAAGGGTGTTTGCCAATTTTTACAGCTAGAATACATAAATGTGCCATCGGATCAACTTCAGATTCCCTTTGTTGAACCATATCAAAGCCTGCTATGAAGGGAAAATTGCCTAATCAGTAAATGGAAACCAAAAGGTCAAGTTTGGATATTACACCATACTAAAACAATTAATAAAAAAAAATAGAAAACACAATTCATGATTCCATAAAGTTTAGTCATTTTTGCCTCATTACCATTCTATTCCTTCTGTTTGGCCACCAAATCATCTTTAATAGCACCAACATCAGGTTCCTAATCAACATTTACAAAAGATCTTTTTTAAATACAATAAGTAAAATATGAAAAAGATATATGTGAATATTGAATACCTCATCTTGTACTGGCTTGACAAGTCTTTTTGGCCATAAAATAAAATGATTAGGGGCTTGTCCCACTGTTTGCACCTCCTCAGTGGGTACAGGGACAAGGGCCTTTGCATCTTTTACTTGATCAACACCACCCTCACATTATCACTACCTATTTGGATGTGGTGTATGGTTGGCCCCAAGTTGTAGACTTGTCCAATAGCCACTAAACGGAAAGGGTCCTCTACATATAGCTTACACATGCCTCTGATGTTAAGGAGGTCCTCTTCCGATATAGCTTGACCATCTGCTGCACAACTTCCTTTTGTGCTCACATATCTAGGAGAATGGGAAGGGGGGGACCTTGTCTTTCCTTGGAAAAGGCCCAAAGATTCCAGCTCTTGTCTAATTCGTAGTCCAACCTCCTTTGCAAGTCGTTGTTCAAGCTCATTTGCAAATCGCTGTTCAATATCCTTTTTAAGCCTCTCTTCAACCTCCTCAGTAATCTCTTGCCTCATCTTTTCTCGGACCACTTCTAACTCTTCCCTTGATACATTTCCGCCTTTGAAGCCATGCCTATATGAAGGCAACCCAAAATACTGCTTGATGCCCACACCTCATCCTGTAGTACGGACATGTCCTGGGTGCTCTGGACGCCCAATAGCGGCAGTCAAAATATCTTCCCGTCCAATAGATACAAAAGATCCTTGAGAGCTTTGTTCAACCAAAGAATCCTATGAAACATATAAATTAAGATTGTTAAGAATGTGTATAATACCAAAGCATAATTATTAATAAATTTATAAAATTACTTACAATCTTATCAGCAATAATGCGACAAGGTTCAGATGTATACTCTCCAGAACTCTTTTGTCGTGCTTTCTTCCATTTCTCATGGCGTGTGAGTGGAGATGGGGGAGAAATAGTTATTGACGGTTCTGCTTGTGATGCTTCTTCACGTTCTTTCAACTTTTGTTGCATAATCTTTTTCTCAAGCTTAGCATAGCCCCCTGGATACGACGGCTTCTCCACATCACTACACAAATGATCATATACATGTGCTCGCTGAAAAAACTCTGGTCCAACATCACGGATCATGTCTTCTAGTCGATCATCCATATCTACATCAACTTGCTCAGTTTGGGACACACTTGGCATGCTTAATGATTCACCATGCCATATCCATCTTGTATAACTCTTGCAAAATCCATCGCAAAGAACATGTTCTTCTATTTCATCCACTTTCAAACGTCTTAGGTTCACACATTTTACACAAGGACAAAAAAATATTTCAGTATTATCACGAGCATTTCTTTTAGCAAATTCTAAGAACTCTTTCACTCCATTCTCATACTCATCACTTGTGCGTAAAGCATTTATCCAACTACGATCCATATGTGCACGGACTGTTTGAGAAAGACATTAAAAGGAAGATTAAGAATCGAGTTATCAAAAGGAATATAAAAAAACATAAAAATCAAAATCAATGATTAGGAAGACTTAGCATTGGTATATAAATAGAAAAAAATTAAGTTATCGAAAAGAAAGTTCATCATAAGAAACTTGCAAATGTACTTAAGCAAGTGCCCTACCATGAGTTAAACTAAACATAGTAAGTAAGCACTACTAACACCTATGGATATAACGTAATTCGAATATTGAAATCCCAAACCTAATTAATACAAATCCTAATCCAATTAGAAAACCTAAATAAAATTAGTTCAATCATCAATCGAATAATCCAACCCCTTGGTTAAATTAGGATTAGCCATATTCCAGGCCAAATCTTCATCCGATCAAGAAAATCCAATTTGAATCCATATCAATTCAGATTAATCAATGAATCAACCATCCCAATAACCCTTACACCTTAATTGATTAAGTATCAACCTTTAATCAGAATATGACCAGAATTTCAACCACGCCAATACTCACTTAATCCCTTACCCTACTTCATCGGCGTCGGAACAGTGCCTCACCATAAGGGGATGACCACGCCAAGCAGGGTTGGTTGGTTCAACTTTGTCGTTGGCTGACCTTAGCAGTGGTCAACCTCAGCGGTGGCGGCGATCCGACCATGGTGGCAATGTTGTCTAGGATGGAAGCATCGCGATCGCGACATTGCGGTGACGGGCGGTGCCATCAATCAGAGCTAGGGCATCTCGTGAGAGGCAGAAGAGTGGCTGGCCGAAAAGGAGACAGGCTTTGGCGATCGGGAGAAAGAAGCAGATCCCGTCGGCGATGCTCGGCTTGGCCTGCGAACTCACGGCAGCGATCGAATAGAACCCCACTGGCTGTTGGTGGCGGTTGCTCTAGTGAGGACAAGCGGCGACCGACAAGGGAGAGGTCGGCGGCGTTGCCCCGGATCAAGGCAGGAGAAGCCGCTGATGTTAAATGCTCCTTGAGGTGGAGGTCGTCCTCTACATGATCGCCTGAGGAGAGCTGCGGCGTCGGGCGGAGAGGGGTGGAATCGGCGGCGTGGGGCAAAGAGGGGAGGAATCGGTGTGGTTTTAGGGCACGGGAGGGAGAGGATACAAATAAAAGAGGTGTTAAGAACAAGGCATGCGCGCGAAAAACATATGACCACGGTTATTTACAAAACCATAGTCAAATATATTTTTAACACCGGTTGTTAAAAGAACCGGTGTTAAAAGTATTTTAAAGTTCAAATAA
Source organism: Boesenbergia rotunda (assembly GCA_024364735.1). Classification (NCBI taxonomy): domain Eukaryota; kingdom Viridiplantae; phylum Streptophyta; class Magnoliopsida; order Zingiberales; family Zingiberaceae; genus Boesenbergia; species Boesenbergia rotunda. The sequence goes on along the minus strand of JAGFNQ010000144.1, from coordinate 145,230 downwards.
TTATAACATATGACCCCGGTTATTTATAAAACCGTAGTTAAATATATTTTTAACACCGATTGTTAAAAGAACCGGTGTTAAAAGTATTTTAAAGTTCAAATAATTACAAAAATGCCACCGCCTTTTTTTTTAACACCGGTTTTAATACAACCGGTGTTAAAAACCGTTGTTAAAGGTCTTTTTTGTACTAGTGGTTGAAGAAGATTCACGTATTACCTAAACTTTACTTTGCCTATTGTCTCAATAAGACGAAGTATTTTCAAGTAATATAAGAATTTTTATTTTCTCATTATAATTACTGATCGTATGTGATTATAATTGATTTTTTTCTTCTCTTATTATAGATTATGAAGATGAATCTTTGCATTTTTTTTTTGCTATTGTTGAAAATTTGTAATCCTCTATGACTAAAACCTTGAGAAAAGTTGATACAAGATATTCATTTTTTTTAAAGGTAAATTTTAAAATAGAAAAAATATCCAGTAACTTAACAAATAACACATTCTAAATAAATCAGACATCAAGCATCAATATATATCGAGTACAAAAAAAAATTTGAAATAATTATGTATTTGGATAATCCCACATTGCCTCTCCCCTGGCCAAGCCTAGAGCACGCCAAGCCCGACCACCAGCAACCCCGCGCATACTACGGCGACGGCGTAGACTCGCGACAGGATTCCGGCGGCGTTGTTGCTGTTGTTATTGTTGTCACTGTTGTTTGTGGAAGGATCAACGACGTTGACATGGAGTCGCATACCGCTGCTGCAGTGGTTGGAGATTCCGCAGATGAAGTATCGCGTGTCGGCCCGGGGGAGGCGGATGGTCGTATTGTGGGAGGTTATCGAGATGCTGGGGCCTGCGCTGGAGCAAGAGCTGTAGCCATGGGAGTTCACCTCCACCACGTTGTGCTGCGATACATTGTACCTGAACACTGGACAAATATAACAAACACTACATCATTATAACTACGTACCTTAATTTGATAAATTCAATTTCTACAAAGCGGGGGATATCATGCCTGTACTAACCGAGGAAATCATCGGGAAGGAATGTTTGGTTGGTAGTAAAAGAGATTTATTAGAAAATAAGACTTAATCAATACTTTCTATATGACATAATAATTCCTTATTAATATGTCTTTAGACTTGGTATTTAGAATTAGTTAATTTATAATTTGTCAATTGAATAAGTCCTCATAGACATCTATATATATTGTATTCTTCATTATACATAAATAAGAAGATTCATTATTGGATTTATATCTCTCTCTTCTTCTATCTCTTTCTTATTCTAATATGGTATCAGAGCCCTACCATTTTTTTCTTCCTTAACGTTTTATCGCCGCTGCCGCAAGTATCAACTCTTTATTCTCATCCAAGCACTGTTGGATGAAGTCGATCGGTTGCATCTGCATCAGGTGTTGCTCTTGCTAACTCGATCGACAGCTAACGACGACAAACGCCAAAAGCCTCCACTGCTCCACGCAAATCTCATTCACCACTCCAAGTTTTTCTATTTTTTTTATCGTAGCTTTGATTTGCGTGCACTTCTCTTGCTCCACGCAAATCTCATTCACCACTCCAAATTTCTCTATTTTTTTAATCGTAGCTTTGAATTGCGTGCACTTCTTGCATGAGGAAAACTTCATTATAGCTTTCTATTTTGCATCGGAATTTCATATTATTCGGTGGTTACAGATTCATCTTCTTATATATATAATGTCGGAACAGTCATCTCCGTCATCCACCACAGAAACAAATTTGACGACACAACTTTCTTCTTTGCCTCTAAATGTCATATCTTATTTACCCATCAAACTTAACAATGATAATTATATACTTTGGAAGATGCAGTTTCTCTCACTCCTCCGTGTTCATGATCTACTTGGAGTTGTTGATGGCACTTCTCCTAAACCAGAAGTAGCCGATGCAAAATATGTTATTTGGAGCAAGAAGGATCAACTTATCATGACATGGTTAATCTCGACGATCGATGAATCTATACTTCCTATAATTGTCGGGCTTGCTAGCTCTCGCCAAATATGGGAAGCTCTTGGCCGAACTTTTGCTTCAGACTCTCAAGCACGTGTTCTTCAGCTTCGCATGCAATTGCAATCGGTGCAAAGAGGAGACAAGTCTATCAATGAATATATGCAATTAATCAAGACCATTGCCAATAATTTAGCTGCGATTGGCCATCCAATTTTAGATTCAGATTTACTTATCCATGTTCTTGCAGGATTGGGGCCTCAATATGATAGTTTTATTCCCAGCATAACTACTCGCATGGATCAAGTGTCACTTAATACTCTTCATGGCTTGTTATCTTCACACGAGATACTTCTACAATTTCAATCTCAAAGGGTCTCGGATACTCTCGCTCTTTCGGCACATGCACCGTACAAAATTGATAGTACTACCCATCCTCCACACGATCAAGGAAATCAGGTTGAACGAAATAGAGGTCGAGGCCGAGGACAAGGTCAAGGACGAGGGCGTGGACGAGGACAAGGTCAAGGACGAGGTCGAGGTCATTGTCAGATCTGTCTTAAGAATGGTCACTTTGCCCATCAATGTTATAAGAGATTTGATTATAATTTTATTGGAGGTCTTGCATCCTCTACTCAAGCGTCAACATCAACCTCATCATCTTATCCAGGAGCATTCTCTATTGCAAGCAATCCTTATATACCAATGGCAGATTCTTCAAACCCGGGGTGGCATCCAGACTCTGGCGCGACTCATCATGTTACACTGAATTATGATATTCTTATAGAAGCATCCTCCTATCATGGTCCTGACACGGTACAAATAGGCAACGGTTCAGGTTTGCAAATTGCTCACCTTGGTAACACATTTTTTAATTCATCTGGTCGTCTCTTTCACATGCGCAACACACTCCATGTTCCCTCTATCACTAAGAACCTACTTTCAATTCGTCAATTTGCTCTTGATAATAATGTGTTTTTTGAATTTCACCCTCATTATTGTCTTGTGAAGGATCCCATTACCAAAATCACCCTGCTCAGAGGAGAAATTAGGGATGGTCTCTATCACCTACAACCTACATCCGCCAAAGCGCTTATTGGAGAACGTACAAATAAAGCCTCTTGGCATGCACGTCTTGGTCATCCATCCCTCCGTATCGTTCAAGAAGTTATTAATCGGTTTAACTTACCGACCCGTTTGTCTTCCTCATCTAATTCTTGTGATGCATGTTTCAAAACAAAGAGTCATAAATTACCTTTTGTTTCTTCTTCTCATATGTCTAAATTTCCTTTAGAAATAATTCATTCTGATGTTTGGGGTCCTGCTCCTGTTTTGTCAAATCAAGGTTTTCTTTACTATGTCATTTTTATTGATGATTTTAGTAGGTTTACCTGGGTTTTTCTCATGAAACGAAAATCTGATCTTTTTAATATATTTTGTCAATTTCAAAGGCACGTGGAACGCTACTTTGATCGTAAAATTCTTTCTCTCCACTCTGACTGGGGTGGAGAATATCAAGCACTTCATCGGCATCTGGACTCTTCTGGCATCCTTCATCGAGTCTCGTGTTCTCATACCCCTGAACAAAATGGCTCTGCAGAAAGGAAACATCGTCATATAATCGAAACTGCATTAGCTCTTCTCAATCATGCATCAGTTCCACTTAAATTTTGGGATGACGCGGTTCAAACTGCAGTTTATCTTATTAATCGTCTGCCTACTCCATTACTTCAACATAAATGTCCCATGGAAAAACTCTTCAATCAAACCCCTAACTACACCTTTTTACGTATCTTTGGTTGTGCATGTTATCCTTGGCTACGACCTTACTCTAAACATAAACTAAATCCTCGTTCTCAACAATGTGTTTTCCTTGGTTATAGTAATTTACACCATGGCTACCGTTGTCTATATATTCCAACAGGGCGTATATATATATCTCGGCATGTTATTTTTGATGAGTCTTTATTTCCTTTTACAGCCTCAACAGGACCTCCATCTTCAGGGAGCAGTGGAACTTTTTTGATGCCACCTAATATCACATCTGAATTCTCTCAGATTGCTCATCCAATCAGACACACTAAAGATACTGAAGGTAATGACATCCTTGGTCCTGCTCCGGAGCCTTCTGCAAATTCTCTTAGGTCATCAAAATCACCCCAAGTGGCTACTCCATTAAGAGCTAGGCGCACTAATAATTTCAGAAGTGATAATGCTTTAGAACCTATTCCGTGCCCAATCTTGGAAGCATCTCCAGCTATAGACAATATGCTCCCTAACTCTGAATCATCAAACAATACAAGCCCTTCATCAGAATCCCCTTGTCTACCTACTTGTTCGTCACCATCAACAAGTGATGATACTCCTCGTCGTGTGCTTCCGTTAAGTGACATATATGCACGATGCCCACCAATAACTACTCGACATCCTCTTCCTCGTGCTTTGGTGGTCGCCTCAAAATCTATTGAGCCAACTTGTTTTACACAAGCAAACAAGGATCCGAATTGGCGTAGTGCGATGACTGCAGAATTTGATACACTGCTTCGCAATGGAACATGGACCCTAGTTCCGCACACTCCCTCCATGAATGTTGTGGGCTCTAAATGGATTTTTCATCTTAAGCATCGAGCTGATGGGTCTCTTGAACGATATAAAGCTCGACTTGTTGCCAAAGGGTTTAGTCAACAACCAGGTATTGACTTCAATGATACTTTTAGCCCAGTTATCAAAATTACATCTGTTAGATTATTATTATCAATAGCTGTGAGTTCTAATTGGTCTATTCGACAATTAGACGTTTCTAATGCATTTCTTCATGGTAATCTTGAGGAAACGATATTTATGGAGCAACCATCTAGATTTATTCATCCGCAATTCCCATCTCATGTTTGTCACCTTAAGAAATCCATATATGGTCTTTGGCAAGCGCCTCGTGCATGGTTTCATCGATTATCTAACTGGTTGCAGACTCAAGGATTTTCTGGATCTAAGACTGACTCCTCTCTATTCTCCAGACATAATGCTGATTCTATGATATTCTTTCTTATTTATGTCGATGATATTCTATTAACTGGTAATGATGAAAAGGGCATCACAAATCTATTAACTCTTCTCAATCAAGAATTTCCTATTCGGGATTTAGGAAATGCTCGTTTCTTTCTTGGTATTGAACTTATTCCACATGATGAAGGTTATATCCTTTCTCAAAGCAAATATATTACTGGGCTTCTTCAAAGAGCTAAAATGGATGGGGCACGTCCGATTTCTACACCAATTACTACAGATAACATCTCTATTACTTCTTCTTCTTCGGTGATGTCTGATCCCCAGGTTTATCGAAGTATTGTTGGTGCTTTACAGTATGTTACTATCACACGTCCTGATATTACGTTTGCAGTAAATCGTGCCTGTCAGTTCATGCATGCTCCCACTGAACAAAATTGGGAAAGTGTGAAAAGAATACTTCGCTATCTTAAAGGCACTATTCTACATGGTCTTCTTTTATATCGTCACTCATCTCGAGATTTACATGCCTATAGCGATGCGGATTGGGTGAGTTCTCCTGAAGATAGACGCTCTACTAGTGGATATGCAATATTTCTTGGACGAAATTTTATCTCTTGGAATTCGAAAAAGCAACCTACAGTATCACGTTCAAGCACTGAAGCTGAATATAAAGCTATAGCCAATGCAACGGCAGAAATTATTTGGCTTCAATCTCTTCTTTTTGAACTTCATCTTACATCAAAAATTGCACCAAAAATTTGGTGTGACAATATTGGAGCAACATATCTTACAGCAAATCCAGTATTTCATGCTCGTACAAAACATGTGGAAATTGATTTTCATTTTGTTCGCGAACGCGTTGCAGCTAAACAGTTATCTGTCTCCTATATTTCTGCAGAAGATCAAATCGTTGATATCTTTACTAAGCCATTATCCAGACAACGTTTTACCAAGCTGGCAAGCAAACTCAACGTCAGAGATCTCCCGTTGAATTTGTCGGGGGGTAAAAGAGATTTATTAGAAAATAAGACTTAATCAATACTTTCTATATGACATAATAATTCCTTATTAATATGTCTTTAGATTTGGTATTTAGAATTAGTTAATTTACAATTTGTCAATTGAATAAGTCCTCATAGACATCTATATATATTATATTCTTCATTGTACATCAATAAGAAGATTCATTATTGGATTTATATCTCTCTCTTCTTCTATCTCTTTCTTATTCTAATAGGTAGTCCATTGATCGTAATTGACATTGAGGTTCCAACCGCTGGAATCGCCGACGATGTGGGTCTTCCCGGAGGCGCATGCAGCACTGCTGATGACTAGGAGAAGCAAGCTCAACGACTTAGTGCTGCTATTCCATTTGTCGACCGCCATCTTGATCTAGCTCGAAGAGTACTATTGGAATTAAGAGATGGGAGATGAGAAACTTGAGTAGGCGTTGGCTTTAAAAGCAGCTTGATCAACCATGCATGCATGTGTTTGGACTTGTACCCTAGTCAAAGCGAGTAGGTTTATCATTTTAGATGAAGGATAGCGATATATATTTTTCTGATTCGTTTACTTGGTAAATTCAAACTACAATTAGTTGTGCATTCACATATATTTAGCTAGATTTGAATTGTTCTTGTAATTATATTGAGTGTTTTACAATTGTATTGCATCCGTAGAGACAAAAATCTTTATTTAATTAATTAATTTGACAAAAAAGTGAAGAAAAAGTCGCATCTTTTATTTGACATATCATAAGGAGGAAAACATTCACCAAATAAATATATAGAAATAGTCATCATTGAAAGTTGTTTTTACTTTAAACAAGAATTATTTTATGCACATATATATATCTTTTTTATGAAGTTGTAATGAAATGGCCAATCAACAATTGTAGACGTACGGGACAATGCTTCACTCCTAAAAGTTGTAATTAATTAAAATAGTTTTCTTGTTTAGTGCAACTAAATATATTTAAAAATGTTTGTACGTGTTGATTTTGCTTCAAATCACTAACACAAGTCAACTTATATTGGTTTGGTCTTTTAATACTTTTATGAGTAGTCTTCTAGCTAGAATCCAATCAATTAAATCATCAAACTCGCTTAGCCTGCTTGGCCTAACCATGTCGATCAGTCCCCTTGGTCAATCTAGGCAAGTTAGTTTACATCCAATGATTTAGGTGAGCCAATCCTTAATTAATATAGATTGATCCAATTATCTTCTCGAACCATTTGGATCATTTGACCCAACCGGACCAATTTTGGATTAACCTACCAAACCCAGCTGGCCTATAATTGGCTTGACCAATCTATATAGACTGACCTATTCATTGCAACTATATCCAATTAGACTTGCCTATCATTTTAATTGGATCAATTGACCTTGGACAAATTGATTAGCCAAGCATGCTAATCCATCTAACATGCTCGAATATATTGATCAAACCCATTGATATATCTTTTGTTTTCCCTACTAGTATACTAGTATATATCTGAACTAAGTAGCCCAATCTCGCCTCCTGAACTATTAGATCCATTGGTCCGTTTGACCTTCTTGGATAGATAGACTCATTTGGACCAATAGGACCAACCTATCCACTCGGTTGCACAAACCAATCTGTTCGATTTGACTAGATCAACCGGTGTATTCCATTCTAATTAAGTAGCCTATCTAACTCTTCTAGATCGACCCACCTAGCTCAATTGGACCATCCTAGCTTGCATGGTTCGTGCAACCTACATAGCCCGATCAACTCTCTTGGACTGATCATTTACTCACTTAAGCTCATTGATCTAAATTAAATCGATTTGCCTATCCGAATGGATAGCCTAGCTTTTGTATGAACATCTATTTTGGAATAAGAATCACAGTGGGCATGGTTGCATTTTATATTTGTTATATATGCTATTGTCCTTTACTTTACATTGTAGATAACATGGTGTGTGGTGCCACACAGAAGATCATGTTATCAGTTTCTTGTAAAGTATAAGTAGTGACTTACAACCGAGATGGATTTGGACAAACCATTGGAATGGTTGTAGTGTAATTTAGTATTAGTCTATCTTGACTATAGAATTACACTAGTACACTTTATGTATATTGAGCAGGATCGATTAGAGGTGATTCGATTTATACTGACTATATAATCGAATCAGACCTCAGTTATTACGATGTGCATGTTCTTAATCCCGATATAATAACGGACACATATACTTAATATTTATTTCTTTAATTTACCAATGGGCGAGATTTATTGGTTAAATCAATAGTCTCGGTAAATTGAGAAATGATATTATTTACATAGTGTGTCGTTGATTATAGAAGGAAACCGTGTCCTATATATTAGGATGATGATGTCCCCTTGAGAAGCTCATAAAGTTTATCATGTAAATCCTGCAGGTGGACTTGGTCCGACATGATAATAAGGTTGAGTGGTACTATTCATAGAGTTAGATATTAATTAATTAAATTGTTAGTAATTTAATTAATTAATGGACATGCGATATCTCAAACACGGGGAGATTATGTACACATAATATGGTGGAGCCCATATTTAATTATGGGGTCAGTACGGTATTTCAATAATTACTCATTAGTAGAGCGGGTTATTATTAACGAGGCGGGTTTAGGATCCGTTAGGAGATCAAAATCAACTCCTCCTTATGGTCCCTATTGTAGCCTATAAATACCTCATGATTCATGAAACTAAGGCATAACAATTAACCCTAAGCCTCTCTTATTCTCTCCCTCTCTCTCTCTCTTCTTGGTATGAAGCCATCAGTGCAAGTCCAGCGTATTCCTCGAGATCTGAGTCTTCTGATGAAGATTTGTCCCAAGTCGCCTTTAGTGTGCTTTTGTCTTTTGTGCCCCTTTTTCATTGTTCTTCGCTTTAGGGCAGTTTTTCTTCATGTGTCCTTCATTGCAATTGTAACATCGGATCTTCCTTTGCTTCTTACCCTACACCTTATTAAATTTTTTAGTTTTAAAATACTTGGACAACTTTCTTACCATATATGTTGCATTCTCATCATTTTCTGAAGAATCCTGTTCATGTTGGATCCTTCTCGTGCCTAGGGCGATGTTGTTCGGTTTCATTTTTCCTGCACATCTAGATTCGTGAAGTTCTAAGGTGGGAAAAAGTTTCTCTAATGTACTTACCTCAAGGTCCTTAGAGATGTAGTAGGCATCGATTATTGAGATCCAGTTAGGGGTTATCGGGAAGGTGTTCAATGTAGTGGCGTGGCCAGGATTATAGATCAGGAGGGGCGATTTTCGACTAAGAGAAACTATTTTTGAAAATTCCAAACCTTAGTGTAAATTGATCAACATCAAAACTTAGACACGAGACATCAAATATACACAAGACTTAACTTAATTCAATTAATCGACACCAAAACTATCCAGGTACTTACATAACTTTGGTTCGATAATAATTGGATCAAATCAACTCTAAATCGATCCAGATTTGAACCATTATAATCCTAAGATACAAAGCATCAAATATACACAGGGTCTAACTTAATTCGGTTGATCAACATCAAAACTATCCGGGAGACTTACATAAACTTGGTTCGACCATAATTTTACCAAATCAACTTCAAATCAATCACGAATTGAACTAATATAATCCTTATCTCCGCGCCTACCTGTTAGATTTATTTCGAATCCGATACAATTTTAATTTAGCATTTTCACTTCATGTTCTATGAATTAGTTCATTCATTTATTATTATATATTTTCTTTTTAAAATTTAATATTTATCATTCTAAATTAAGATATTTCCTTGTAAAATTTATACTAATGGATAGTTTATAAACAATTTCAATTGTTAGATGATAAACGATGATAAATTAATCTATTAAAGTGCTAATATATATATATATATAATACGGATTTGCTATCCTGCGGACCGCGTGCGCGACAGCGCCTGATCGGTCACGTACGCCGACGGGTTCACCGATGCCCCTAGGGTTCACCACGCCGACGGGTTCACCACTACCCCTAGGGTTCACCGCCCTCCCCCTAGGGTTATAGTTTTGTTTGGGGGCGGCGACCGAAGGCCGTCGATGGACACGGAGGCAGCGCCGTGCGTGACCTATCAGGGAAGCCCCTGATCGGTCACGCACCCCCGTCGCGCACGGGGTCCGCACCGCACGGTCCGTAGGAGAGCAAAACTCTCTCTCTCTCTCTCTCTCTCTCTATATATATATATATATACATATATATATATATATATATCAAAATGTCAGGGGGTGCGACCACACTCCCTGCTGCTAAGGTGGCTACGCCACTGGTTCAATGCGTACCTTTGTGCATCCCAATTGCTTACCGATTCTCCGAGATTGTTGAGTTTTGTCATCAACTCATTCAACTTAGCATGAAGTTGTGCTACTGACTCTTCTTCTTCCAGTCGAAAGTTGTTGAGCTAATTCAGAAGTAGATCTCTTTTTGCTAATTTTGTTTCAGAGGTATCTTCATGGAGTTCAAGGAACTTTTCCTAAAGTTTCTTCGCCGATCGATAGTTTTCGACTCGGTTGACTTCTTGTGCAAGGAGTACGGTCAGCAGATGGTATTCTATTTTTCCGTTCACAACAAAGTCAGCCTGTTCCTTCTTAGTCCACTGACTTTCGTCTTTAGGTTTGTTGTCGGCGTCCTTCGTAGCTACAAAACCATTTTTCATTACTAAAATTAAATCAAAATCAGTTTTGAAAAAAAAACCTGCATTTTGCACTTCCAACTCGCGAACTCCCCCTCGATCTTTAGCAAGTAGATGATTGGTCCGACCATTTTATTGTTGCTTCAGAGGGCAGTTAGTCCTTCTGCAGCATTCTTGCTTTGATACCAATTGAGGGTGATCGAAAGTCGGCTAGAGGGGGGTGAATTGCCCTTGAAAAAGAAAACTCAATCTTTTGTTTCGACTTAACAAAGATGTAAGTTAGAACACAAATAACATAAACAAATTAAGCAAACTATAAATAAAGAGGCAACCGAATTTACTTGATTTGCAACCGAGGAGGTTGCCAATCCAAGGCTGAATATGGCTCGATTCTCCTTATTATAACTCCTTCGGGAGGAGAAGCCTCTTACACGTGGAAAACTTAGAAAAAGAAAGAAGAATTACATTAAACTTGTTTGCTAATGCTTGAAATGCATTGGATGAATGAAACTAAGCTTCAAGGGTCTATTTTTAACCCCGCGAAAGAGCGCCCGAGAACTCTTGGGCGCCTGACATGTGGCCTGACACTTATTCAGAAAGCAATGTTCGCAAACAGCTAGAATTAGCCTCTCGGGCGCCTGATAGCACAAGGGCACCCGAGTGCTCGCGTGCCTAGTGCTCGAGCGCCCGACAGCCCAGGCGCCCCTATGCTCACGGGAGCCTGACAGTGGCTGTTTTGGTCAGCAACCGCTGATCATTCTTCAGCTTGTCTTCCGATCTTCTTGGGTGATTTTCGTCCAACTGGAGTTAGGCTCACTCGAACCTGACTCCGACCTTTCGCCCCTCGAGCATCCTTCCTCTCGGCTTCTCGTCCCTCAGACGCCGCGCGCGTCCTTCTCGCTCCACCGACGTACTCTTCCGCAGAGCTCCACATCCCTCGGATGCACCAAGCCCGTCGCCTCCCTTTCCATGCCATCCTTCTCGAACGCTACATTTTCCACTCGACTTCCTGCGTTTCTAAGTTTCTGTACACTTAGACACAGGGATTAAACACACTAGGACCTAATTTAAATCGGTTGATCACATCAAAACCAACCTGGGATACTTACACAGTTAATCTACATGCAAATCTCAATATATTAAAATTACCCTTGTATATTAATACTTGACTAGGATCAATTATGAGTAGTATTCTATATATATCTATAGTTTCTCATAATCAATACAACTAATTGATATGCTATAAAACAGAACCTACCACTCTACAACATTATTATATTTATTAAAAAATTCACAGAAATAAATATAATAAATATAAAATACTGCCTTTTATTAAAATATAATACAATAGTCTTATATCAATCATCTCATGATATTATTTAATATCTAGTGACTTAGTGTGACCATCATACTTTCTCTGTGTTAAAGCCTTGATCAATAGGCCCGGATATTATCATCTGTCAGTACTCTGCATATTTTTACATCTCGTGTATCGATAATCTCTTGAATGAGATGGAACCGCCGAAGTATGTGTTTGGATCGTTGATAAGACCGGGTTTCTTAACCAATGCAATAACCCCGTTATTATCACAATAGAGGTCTATTGACTTAGCTATGCTAGGAACTACTCCAAGTTCTGTAATGAACTTTCTGATCCAAACAACTTCTTTTGCTGCATTTGAACTACTCCAAGGTCTCAGAACTTTCTGATCCAAACAACTTCTTTTGCTGCATTAGAACTACTCCAAGGTCTCAAAACTTTCTGATCTAAACAACCTCATTGATCATATCATTGAATCGAATCTCCCAGCATCTAGAAGCATGTTTTTGTTGAGGCAATCTATGGTCCGGGGTGACCATGAGTTTTGATGTTAGGGCAAAGGGTTTATGTTAGGTTTACCCTTGTGATCTAATATGTGTATTTGAGTGTGCAGGTTGTGCAGGTTACACATATTGGCTTAGCTGGACGGCTCCGGTAAGGTGAAGGGTGGCATGGAGACAAGCTAGAGGCTTGTGTGCACCCGAGAGACCTTGGTATAGCAGGGATGATGAGCCGAAGGGTGCAGACTTCGAGGCATACGTGAAGGATGGCATGGAGACAAGCTGGAGGCTTATATCCATCCGAGGGATGAGGGACGAAGACGAAGAGGGTGCGAAGACAACAGTCAAGGCTGCTGGTGAAGAGTCAGCTAGGTCATGAAGGGACAAGAGTCGAGGGAGGAGGACTCCAAGGACAAACCGGGAATTGGACTTCAAGGGCACACGTGAAGGGTGGCATGGAGGCAAGCCAAGGGAAGGCTTGTGTGCGCATCCGAGGGACGATAGCCGGTGGAAGAAGACTTCAAGGGGCAAGCCAAGGGAATGTACCTAAAGGCGCGCGTGGAGGAGGGTCGTTGAAGTGAGGAAGAGTGTGTTTGTAAGCTGGGCAGTCGACTGGGGATATAACAGTCGATTGCTAGCGAACACAGAAACTCACAGAAGGTTTCTGACCCTGGACCAGTCGATTGCTCTGGGAGCAGTCGACTGGTAAGTAGCCAGAATTCGAATGTTGGGCTGTCAATGGTCAAATCTGGTGGGGGCAGTCGACAGCCCTGGGAGCAGTCGACTGCCAGCATGAGTTACAGCTTTGAGTTCTATTTAAAGAGAACTCAATTTGGGCTGGGAGCTCTGACGAAATGAGCTTGGTTAGAGCTCATTAGTAGTCTAAGTGCTCAGATTGTGTACTCAAGGTTGTGGCGAGGTTTCTCCACCCACAAGGAGCTACGCGAGCTAGCCGGAGGGCATCCGGGGAGTGATCCGCCGAAGGATCGAGGGATCGTCCACCTCACTGACTGTCGTGGAGTAGGAGTCTTCATCTCCGAACCACGTAAATATGTTTGTTAGTGTTGTTTGTTGTTTTAGTTTAGTTATTATTGTTTTCGCTTGCGCACGCTAATAACGTAGGTGGAAGAATCGAGAAAATTACTATTCACCCCCGTCTAGCAAGGCGTAATGATCTAACAAGTGGTATCAGAGCGAAGGACCGCCCTTGTTGGACTAACCGCCAAAGGAGCACAAGCTAGAGGAGAAAAATGATGGAAGACAAGTTGGGGGATGACATCTACACTCCACTTCCCTACAATCATGAAGATTTCGATTATTGGAGGATGCGAATGAAGACGTGGCTTGGAATGGATTGGGAGTGTAGAATGATCATAGAAGAGCCCTTTGAAGTTCCAAAGGATAAGCACGGAAAGAAGCTTCGTCCTAGATATTGGACTAATGAGCAACAAGCACACTCTAGGATAAATAAGAAGGTAATCAATGTATTAGTTAATATTTTGCCTAACAATGTTTTGAGTGGTGTAGGTAAATATGAAAATGCATATGAATTATGGAAAAAGATAGAAGAATTCAATGAAAACCCTACATGAGTTCAATTAGAAGAAGTGAGTTCAATAGCCCAAAAGGAGGAAGAAGAGAGTGAGGGATCATCAACCTCATCAAGAGAAGAGGAGGAGGTCTTCATTTCAAGAATTGAGGGGGAGGAGAGACCCTCATCAATCCCGGAGCAAGAAGAAGCTCCAACTTCCACCAAAGCAAAGACAAAGGATCATATCATATGCTTTGGGTGCAATGAAAAGGGACACTACAAGGACAAGTATCCAAAGAGTAAGAAAAAGGAGGTAAATTCTAAACCCATCTCAATTCATTTAAATTCTAACATGGGTTGTAGGAATGAGGAAGCTCAAAAGAAAAGAAAGCAAATTAGATTCTTCACATGTGGAGAGCTAGGGCATTATCACACTAAATGTCCTAGAAAAGGAGAGCTAAAGAAAATGGAGCAATTGAGAAGATGGGAGAAGGAGGAAAAAAAGATAAGAAGCTCACATCAAAGAAGAACTACAAGGGTAAGGGAGGTAATCCCTAACCTTAAGTTAAAATGTAATTCAAATTCAAGTTCCTCCATGCATGTTAAAAATAGTGTCAATTATTCATCCATGAATGCTAGAAATAATGAAAAGTGCTTGCTTGTGCATAATCATGGATTTAGATATAATGATAGGAATAGGGTTAACAAAGTAGATCAAAACCCTAGGAAGGTCATGCATCATGATAAACCCAAGACCTTTGTACCTAAGGATCAAGGTATAAATCCCAAGAAGGGAAGACATATGCCAAGGAAGATGGGTAGGTCTAGGAGTGTCCAAGATGGACATGTGGGTTCTAGAGTTAGAAATCTAGAAAAGGAAAATCAAGCTTTAAGGGAAAAGCTTGATAGGTTGGAAAAGACCCTAGAAAGATTCAAGATTGGATCTAAGGGTTTAGATATGATGTTGGGTAGCCTAAAACCCAACAATGATAGATCGGGGTTGGGATACCGATCTAAGGTCTCCAATGCCAATGGAAAGAAGTATGCTAGGGTAGCATATAATTATGGCAAGAAGGAGAAGTCCAAAAATGACAAGGGGGTGCCATTTGAAGGTAAAAAGAATGACTTAACCAACGACAAGGTGTTTAAGGTTAAGAAGGTTAGATTTGTAGGCCAAGAATCACCGGGGGCTCACCGGTGTGGTCTAGTGTGGATTGAGTCACCTAGGGAGGTGGCTAAGGCTAAGAGCTCAAGGGGGAGCTCTAGGAGCCTTTGGGATCCATGGTAAATGGATCTCAAGAGGTTATCTCCTAGGAAATTAGATGAAATGTGCCAAAGGGGTTGGAAGACTAGGGTAAGTCTTAATCCTAGGGAATTGACACATTAAAAAGGAATTTATTGAGAAAAAGATGAAAATAGGAGTATATTTGATAAAATTAAGGTTTAATGGGTAAATACCATATAATTCAGTGCTAGAAATGTATTATAGTCAGAAATGAGAAGATATATCAAGGAGAAGCCTAAATTAGGACTTTTGGGATAAGTTTAAATGATACAATTTAGGAAGAGTTGAGTTTCATGTCAATCTTGGGATTTAGAGTACATTTGTTTGGAACCATATTTTTCCCAAGTAGACATAGGCTCCACAAATCTCTCTACGAAATTTCAGATTTTTTGGAGATTTATGGAATTAATTAGGCATTTCTGAAATTTACCTGAAAACTTGAAATTCAGATACCAGTCGATTGGTACATGACCAGTCGACTGGTCCGGGGCTAGGAACATTCTGTAAGTTTTGTCAGTCGACTGGCACAGGGGCAATCGACTGATCCATAAGAGTAGATAGAAAAGGTATATTGGATGATAGGATATGACCTGAAAATTAAAATCCTTGTTTATGCTCCTTGAATAAAGGTTTGCCTCACGATTTAATGGTGATTATATGAAATTGGCAAACACATGGAATTATAAATAGATTTCAAAGTTGATACAAATGATCATTTTGAGGAAATTAGAAGTTATATCAAAAGTCAAGCACATTTGATAATCTTCATGAAACCATATTTTTTTAGGATAGAGTATATCCTAACAAATGTGCTTGCAAATTATTAAATTTTTGTTGAGTTCTTTTTGGAACTAGGGGTAAGGTTGCCTGGGGCAATCCTTTGATGTTGTCAAAGGGGGAAGAACTTCGATATTAAGTTGGGTACAACTTAACTTGGTGTTATGGTGTTAAGTTGGGTAGAACTTAACCATGGTAAATTGAAAATTTGGAGAAGGCATAGGTTAATGGGGAGGTTGCTTCTTGTTTGCCTTAATTTTCATAGGAAATATTGGGTTTTGTGTCAAACTTGGGAATGGTGATAGATACATTGTTGAATGTATTTTCCCAAGTATGTATGGGTACTACAAACCTCTTCACAAAATTTGAGAATTTTTAGAGATTTGTGGAATTTCTGGTGCATTTCTGAATTTGGCTAGAAAAGTTGAAATTCTGATTTTCAGAGTATCAGTCGACTACCCTGGGGGGCAGTCGACTGGTCAGGGCTGGATTTGATATCTAGCAGCTGATTCGTGTCCAAATGATGTAAAACAAATGTATGAGTGGCTAGTACACTGTGTTTAGGATCATTAGGGATTAAAAAATCCAATAATTGGGATTATATTGGAGTCTTTTTGATGTTAGGCAAAGGGGAGAAGTGTTGGGTTTAATTTGGGAAACCAAACACGCCTTTGCAAGAAATCCTAGGTCTAGGGGGAGACTAGGTAAAGGAGCATTGTTCCTCCATTCTTGGCGTAAGGGGAACCTTGGAGAGGTTCTTAAAAAACCTTTGTAAGTCCAATGTAGGGGGAACCCTAGGATAGGTTTTAAAAAGCCCATTTTGGTGAAAAGACCTAACTTGGGAGAGTCAGGTGTGGGATGCCTTGGGATAGAAGCCATACATATTTGCATTGCATATGCATTGGCGGTGTAAGTCCAAGATGGAATCTTGGCAACGTAAGTCCAAATAACTGTTTAGCATTGTTATTGCTATTTATTGCTATTTGTTTTCCCTAAATTATATTGGTATTGCTTGGCAGTTTCCAAGACAACCACATGGTCCTATCTGAGAGACCTCTCTATGTCCACGGATTAAAAATTTAATCCGAATAGAGACCCGTCCCTATAACGACTGATTCATCGTCGTGTTAGTTAGTCCAAGTCACAACAAAGCCACAAAGGCTTTGTAACTTTCTAGATTAACTAACCATGAAAAAGACGATGATTTGGATCGCTGATTTTTGTGTTTATCTTCGAGGTCCAAATAATTATTATTATATAAGATTTTAAATCAAAAATAATAATTCAACACACATGAAATGACAAGGCAAAGCATAATGGCACGATCATAGCATAGCGTAAGTAAATTGAAGCTCGGGAGAAATATACCTCATCGTTTACCTTGTTAGTAGGAGCCCTAGAGCCAATTATGTGATGATTAACTAGGGACATTTTTGTATCATATTCTATCATTAATAAAGGCATGGTTATTATACTTACTTTGTATTTGTGCCAAATAACTAAGTATAATAATGTCCTTGTGTAGTAGGTTCTTATCTACATTATATCGATTGGTTGAATCGATAGTGAGATAATGTAGAGAACACTACACTAAATTATTCCTAGTCAAGCATTAATATTCAGATATAATATTAATGCATGGAGACTAGCATGTAGGTCAATTGATGACTTGAGCTCACAAGTCATGGATATGTAATATCAAATTGACACATGGGTATACATTAGAGAATGTGTACTGAATGACCCGCCATGAGAAAGCTTCATAGATTGTCATATGAATGTCATAAACTTTCTCATGTGACTATTAGTATGAATAGTCCTTAGACCTGAAGTCACTACGGTTCCCTACATAAGGAGTTATGTAGTTTGGTATCATCAAACGTCACCCGTAACAGGGTGGACTATAAAGGCGATCACTGGATATGTAATGAATCATGCGGAGGGATGTGAGTGATGTAGATAGGATCTATGCCTTCCATATGACGGGAGTGATATCTGTGGGCCCCTTGATCGAGTAGGACTACTGAAATGCATGACCATGCTCAAATGAGTCAATATGAGATATTGAACTCATTTGTTTGAGTGAGTCTACTCGGGGATCAAGAAACACAAGATTGATTGATGATGACACGACCTATGCCTCATTGGTCAATCTAGATATCAAGGATAGAAGGACAAGGTCATATATTATCATAGTCACGGAGGTTTAGTCGGATCTCGACTTTTCTTGTTACTTGGGTAGCAATGATGCATTGCTAGATGTCGCTCATTGCTTATGTGTCTAAAGGGTTTAGGCGCATTGCCAACGTCGCGAGAACTTATTGGGTCACACACTAAGGACATGATGCTTCGGGAGCCCGAGTTGGGAACTCGGGAGACCTGAGCCCGAGTGGGAGCTCGGGAGGTCAGTTAGGGAGCCCGAGTTAGGAACTCGGGAAGTCCAAGCCCGAGTTGGGAACTCGGGAAGTCCGAGCCCGAGTTGGGAACTCGGGAAGTCAGACTGGATCGACACTCGACAGACTGGGTCGGCACTCGGCAGACTGGGTCGGCACTCGGCAGACTGGGTCGACACTCGGCAAACTGAGTCGGAGCTCGGCAGACTGGGTCGGAGCTCGGCAGACTAGGTCGGGAGCTCGGCACTCGGCAGACTTGGTCGGGAGACCGGTCGGAAGCCCGAGGGGCCGGTCGGGATTAAAGGGAGATTCATTATAGTGTTTAATGAAAGGAAAAGAAAAAAGATTTTTTTCTTGCATGGGAAATGATAAAGAGCCACATGAAAAGATGTGCTCTTTATTGGGAAGCCAAAGAGACACAAACCTCTTCATATTCATGGGATGAGTATAAAAGAGGGCCTTGTGACTTTAGATGAGGTCTTCTTCTTCCACTCCTTCTTCCCTTTCTTCTTCCCTCCCTCATCTTCCTCTTTTGGCCGAAACCCTATTGTAGGGTTCTTGGTGTTCTGTGAGCTACCTCAAGTTGCTAGCACAACTAAGGTAGCTCTCCCGAAGTTGAGAGATTGTGTCCGTGTGGATACGAATAGAGGCACGGACACTTGAACGTGCAAGAGATCCGGCGCACCTTGGACGAGCGGGATAAGCAAGGGCACGCTCCAAAGGTATATCTTCATTAGAAGTAGATGTAGATCAACTTCGTACGAATTTTTCATTCGTATGGATCACTCGAGGGTTCTTGTTTCCGATGCGTTTTTATGATTTTGTGCCGGGAGAACCCAAAATACCTCGCAGTCTTCTATCTTATGACACTGCCCTCTTGGACGTCGTGTGGGAGACGATCTCCCAAGATGTGGAATTACCAAGGCACACGAATCAATCCTTCCTTTTCTCCTTCTCTTTGCGCCAAGTCACAAAACCCTAGGGTTAGGGTTTTGCTTCACCACCCGGCGGCCCCTTGAAGAAGATGATGATGAAGTCAAGAGGATGAGTTCCTCTCCTTCACCACAGCCCATGCCAACCTCTCTATCTTCTTCCTTTCTCACGGCAGCAACACCACAAGGAAGAAGAATTCCTCCACCTTCTCCCTTTTCCGGCGACAATCACCTTAAGGGAACAAACCTAGTCGGCGCTTCACCCTTCCTCCTTCTTGCTCTCATGCGCCACAAAAGGAGAAGGGAGCTTCTCCTTTGTCTTGTGTACGTCCGCAGCAATATGAGCTGAAGAAGAGAGTGGAAGAAGATGAGAACCGTGAGTTCTATTCTCCTCCACCGTCGGCGCCGACCACCTCTCCTTGCGCCACTGATTTCTTCCTCCACCCTCCTTGCCGCGCGCCACCAAGGGTAAGAGACAACTCTTCCCTTGCTCCGTGACAGAATGCGTCCTTGAGGATGAGAAGAAAATAAGAGAAGAAGAAGAGGTGGTGTCCTCTTCTTCCTTCTACCGCCAGCGACCAAGGGTTGAGAGGAGAGGAGGAGAGATTAGATTAGAGAGAGGGAGAGAGAGAGGTGAGGTTTAGATAGGGGTTTACTTAGTTTAATTGGAAAATTTTACCAATTAAATATGGATTGATTATAAAAATTATATAGAATAATTCCTTAATTAATCCAATGATTAATTTCTTTAATTATTCCATCTAAATTTTTATGTAGAATAATTCCATAATATTCCACGATTAATTCTTTAATTAATTCGAGATTAATAAATTAATTAATCCTTGATTAATTCCTTAATTAATTTGAGATTAATTAATTAATCCCAAATTAATTCCTTAATTAATCCGACCTTTTATCATGACTCTAATGGGGCTTTATTGGGCTAAGATAGGGACCATGAGGAGAAGTTGGTTCTTGGCCCTCTAATGGATCCAAACCCGATCCATTAATGGAGATCCATTCCACTAAAGCATCCCATTGTACTTCCTCACCAACCCTCATACTTTCATATGGGCTCCACCTATTACGAGTCGTCCATCTCCCCGTGTTTAAGATATCGTATGCTCGTTAATTAATTTAATTTATTGATAATTAAATTAATTATCTTCTTGATCCTTGATTAGTACCACTCAACCTTTTCGACATGCCGGACCATCGTCCACTTGCAAGATTTGACATGATGATCCTTTTGAGCTCACCAAGGGGGCATCATCACCCTGACTCGCCAGGACACGGATTCCGTCAATAATCAACGACACATCATATTATTAATATTATTTCCCAACTTACCGGGTCTATCGATCTAACAGAATAGATCTCACCCATTGGTAAATCAAAGATATAATAATTAATAATATATGCCCGTCATTATTTCGGGATTCAGAGATCGTACTCCATAATAGCATCCGAGGTCTAATCCAATTTACTATGTCAGTACAAAAATTGGATGACCTCTCTTTTGCTCCTACTCAATGTACACAAAGTACACTAGTTTAATCCTATGGTTAAGATAAACCACACCTGATTACACTACAACCATGCCGATGGTTTGTCCAACTCCATCTCGGTTGTGAGCCTCTTTCTTATGCTTCGGTAAGGAACCTGATAACATAATCTTCTGTGCGACACCACGCACCATGTTATCTTCAATGCCAAGCATTAGACGTTCAGTGCACATACTAATATAAACATAAACATGCACTGTGTGATTTCTGATTCTCTTTAAAATGTAGATGAATCCTTAACCAAAAGGCAAAGCTTTTAGTATACATCCTAACAATCTCCCACTTATACTTAAAGATTTTGCTGTGTCCAAAATGCCATACATCTTACCTCTAGATCCTTCACAAGCCTAAAGCTGTTGCTTCCAAGGCTTTAATGAAATGATCCACCAAGATCATTTTCCGATGCAAACTAGGCAACAACAGCTATTCCTGTTTTGGGTGGTACTTACGCTCTATATGTTTACTTGCCTTATGGACTCGTGATTCCTTCGAGTTTGCAACTGCACCATTTTAATCACATCACATGTGATACTACCGAGCAAATCAGAAATCACATCGAAGTCCATCTTGAGGTTTATGAACCATGTAGCTCTACTGGCTGCCTCGCAGGCGGCCAGAATATCCAGCCTCCATCGTAGGGTCCATTACGCAGACACTGCGCAACACTCTACTTTACAATGGTTCTACCTCCTAAAAGTAAAACACAAAACCCAAAGAATATTCCTATATGCCCCTATCTAGATTGGAATTCTATATCCATATAACTTACAGGAAATTGGTCTGCCCGGTGAATCAGCATACATACTTCTACCATATTCCAATTTCCTTAGCCTAGGTTACTTTGATATCTGTTACCCATTCCCACGGCACAACAGATATGTAACACCCCAAAATTTCACCATGAATAATATTGTGAATTCATTATGAAATATTATGTGAATAATATTGTGAATTCAGGAAAAATTATTAGGAAATATCATGATGAATTTGGCTTAATGGGCTTTGATATGGATTAGTGCAAATTGTGATAAAAAGAAGAGGTAGAAAGGAGGAAGCAAGGATTGAACCTTGAACCTCCTAGTTACACTCACCATGTCATAACCAATGAACCAAGCAATGTTTCTTGTAGAAAGAATAAGAAACATTCTTGTTGAATCGAGGGAAGCGAAGAGACATGTCTCTTCATGAGAAAAGTATAAATAAGGGAATGAGAAGTTAGAGTAACTTCCTCTTCTTCTTCCTCACTCACTCCCACCAAAACTCCTCTTCCCCTCTCCTTGCATTTTCGAAAAACACACCCTAGGGTTCTAACCCTAGGGAATTTGGAAGAAAGAAGACCCTCCAAGATCTTGCCCTCTATTAGGGCCAAAGAGTTTAGAGAAGTTCTAGCAAAAAGGATTTTCACTTGCCCTCCAAGTCTAGGGTACCCTACGGTTTAAAGAGAAGGTGAAATTTCAGCGCAAGGATGTAAGTGTCCTCTCGCCTGCAGTGTAATCGCTATTGTTTGATTTGTATGTTCTTCTCGTTGTTGTTTTTGAAAAAGGGAACCTTCTTCCCTTGTAACCATTCGGCCACCACCAAGCTTTGGGTCTTGGTTAATTCTTGTTGCATGAGGAGACCCCTAGGAACTTAGGGTACATATGTATGATGACTTCCCATCATGTTGTGATAACAAAAAGTAGGGTTAGCCACCCTACAACTTTCGTCCAAGAGGAGAAAGGCTAGGGCTTTTGGGTTGCTTGCTATCCTATTATGTTCCCATGATTAGTAGTGTAGATAAAGTGTTTGTGTAAATGTTTGTGTGAAGATTGGATGTCAAAAACCTAGCCTAGCCATCCTACAAGTTTCGGCCACCCCTTGTAATTTAGGGTTAGTGGAAGCCAACCCCACTTTGAGGTATAAACCATGTTTCAATTGTTAACATGAAGTGCACTTGAGGTGTTTGTAGAAATGCATGAATGAATGCTTGATTGAAAAACCAAAAGAATCCCCTACCCTTGACTTTCGGCCAACCATGGTTCTAGGGTTGGGAAGTACTTAATGAAACCATGAAGCATGCTACCACTTATATGATGTGTGTATAATTTATGTGATCCATCTTGTTAGGTATAAAAGCATGCCTTATAGCCCATGGGGCACCCTTATGACATGAACATGATGTGTTTGATAATATGCTTGAAAAAGGATACTCTACGGAAATTGGGATCATGAGCACCCTTGATGAGTGGTGTGTCCCTTTAAGATGTTATTAGGAGTACCTTTAAGCATATACATATATATGTAATTACATGTTAAGATACTTTACTTTGAAAGTTGTGTACCCGACTCGGAAGGGGGTCGTTAAACAAAATCCAATGTACATGTTAACTGAAGGTCATGGCATTGGTAGGACGGAAGGGTCCTGCCCTAATTGGATTGGTGGCTCGCTACCCCAACTCATTAGGGAACGCGCTTGATGTGGTACTACAACTGGGCCCTAGATGATACTATATTTTTAAGTACTTACCTTTATGGAACCTTTTGAAAAGCATTTTCTCATTATATGATGATCTTGTTCTGTAAAGCACTTAGAAATATTTGATGTGATGCTTATGATGCTTATAATTCTATCCTGATTACTGTGTACATGATATGATGTATCAAAATGGATTTTTGCGAGTAAGCCCGGATTCTTACTAAGCATGTTTTGCTTACTAGTTTCATGTTGTTTTTCTTATGCTGCAGATAGCGGTAAGAAATACTTGAACTAAAGGGAGAGGCAGAGGGAAAGCTAAAGGATGTGTGTGGTGATGGTTCGGGAAAGAAAGAAGGATTCTTATCTACCATTTTGTCTAGAATCTAAATTGCTTCCACTAAAGGATTACAAGTTGTATTACTATACTCTGATTGTGTGATGACTATAACTACTCTACTGTTGGTCAAGTTAGAGATATGGAACCTATGTCATGTTAGATAACTCTATGCTTGGTTGAGTTTAGAATTTAACTGATACATGTGAACTTTATATAGAGGAAGACACTATCATTAGATGTCTAATTTTCTATTGTATGCACGCTAAGTGAAATGCTATAGAGTTCCTATTTCCTGTTGCTTATGAATGCTTCTTATGCATGTGTCTAAGGCTAGATAACTCATGCTACATTCCTACTTGAGATTCCATGCTATAGTGTATTTATTGATGCTTGAAATGAGGTTTGGGTTGAGAGGAGGGCCGGCTGCCCATAGGTGCCGGGACCCATGCCCCTTGGCTAATGCCTTGTTTTCCTCTCCTTCAATGTTATGCTTAGCTGTTTAATTGGATCACTTGCAGTAGGTTATGTTTTAGATCATGCCATGCTCTATCTTGCTCAAACCATGTTTAGATCAGTAAATTACGAAGTTAAATGATCCTCCTATTATGTTGTAAATGCATGTTGATATCCGAAACCTTGCTTGGTAAATTAGTCCTCAACAAGCATGCTTACTACTCTTCTTGCATTGTAATTGTTTCTACTAGATATACATGCTTAACATGATAAATGATATGAATGTATGGACCCGTAACCCCGCCTTTAGGGTAGATATAAGGGCGGGCGTTACAAGATATCTGGGCTCTTTTCTAGCATACAAGAGACTTCCTCTAGCCGATCCTAAAGGAACCGTCATTACCTACCCTATCTCCTTTGATAATCTAAACATATCTCTTAGATAGAGTAGCTCCAAAATTGAAAAGTACAAAACTTTCTTTTGGAGGTATCCATGTGAGAATGAGCTAGGACAATGTTTTATATTAGCTTAAGATAAGCACATCCTCCTTGTCTGGAGGTCCCTTAGATCTTTGATCCCCAAGGATGTGTCTCCCTTCTCTCAAGTCCTTCATAATTGTGTGGGCAACCATACCCTTACGTTTGACAATATTTCGTCATTGTTGCCAACTAACAAAATATTATCTACGTAGAGTACAACAATACCACTACGTTTCTGTCACTCGACATCATCCATCCTTTGAACAAATCCATATCACCGGATTTATCTCTTCAAAGAGGATGATCCTTGTCATAGGTCTTAGGGATCCAGCTCATGTTCACTTAGGAACCAGTCCATAGACTTCCCAAGAACATGAAGCTTCTAGGTTGAGCAACAACCCTCCCACTACGATAAGGTACTCTATGCATATCTTTAGTGACACGAGGTGCAGTGTCCTGTGGTATAACCTCTTGTACAGTTGGTACTAAGATTGGAATGTCCCTCTATTTAAATTTACTCAGAGTTATTCTACACCTGGATTTGTGGTATGTTACATAGTCCTTTTTCTAAGAATCAATCATTCATCCCAACAAACATCCTCTGATTCTTAGGACTATTAAACCACCTTATTGTTCCCTTAGGATATCCTACGAATATATGCACTAGATTCCAACTTATCGGTGTCTCTTAACTACTCATAATCTGAACATGGCTTAGACTAAGCCTTTGCTTAGTCCGTATTTCTATGGTCTTAAGAGACTACTGATCTAGACAGAATCAAGCATACACACCTTCATATCCAGGACATACTTCTTTTGAACAAATTTGGCTAATCTTGGAGGGGCTTATCATCTTCTTAACCTACTAGCTTAAGAGACCTTCTTCCTTCCATGCATTGCACCATACTGTTGGGGCACACCAGGTGCAATGAATTGAGATCAAATCTCAATTCTCTGATAAGTAATTCCTATAACTATCCCTAGAGGTATTAATCCCTTTGTTTATAAAATAAACAAGGTATTTAAAGGTACCTCTATTCTGAATAGACTAAGGACCTATACTTATCATGATATACCAATTCTTATATGTTTTTGGCTCTATGCCCCCAAGCTTAGAACAAGCCTATTTGGGTTTGTTTACTTCTCTAGTAGGAGTCAAAAGATCCTAAGGAAGACAAGTCTTCCATCAACCAATTAACCCTAAGGCCTTTTGGTTAATCACTTTTGAATCTTACTAGAGTTTAACAAAGCCAACTATAGAGACAAAACATGTGTTTGGTTTCTCTTGGAAGGAACCCTTCTCTATTAGTTAAGATGATAAACTATTAATTGCATCATGGAATCCTTTCGGTTTCATATACTAATTGTCTATCTATGTACTTTAATAGACATTCCTTCTATTCCACTTTTAACAAATAAAAGTAATAGAAAATATCCTTATTCTAGAAGCTGAACAATGTTCTTTCCAAAAATTAAGTACATAAAGACAATCTATAAAACCAAAACTATATCAACCTATGTTCAAGACATAAATGAAATAGTGAAAACTCTTACTGCAAAAGTCATCTCCATAGCCATCCATGTAGTCAGCAATATCCTCCTCAGTTAGCTGTCGGGTTTCCTGGAACCCCTGCACAAAAATGCAGACATGATTAGTGGCATCCGTATCTACCCTCCAGGTACTGGTAGATATCACTGCTAAACATGTTACAACGACACAAGAAGAAAATATACCTCCGGTACTACTCTGACGGCGAGGACAATCTGTCTTCCAATGTACTGACTGCTTGCATACAAAGCACTTGCTTTTCGGCTTCTTTATGCATCCCTGAGGTCCTTGTAATCCTGCTACTTTCTTTGCCTCAGTACGGTTCTCCTTCTTCTTTCCTTTTGGTTTAGAAGTAGGAATTACTTGAGCAATGAAAGTCTGTGAACTCTGAAGAGAAACCGCCTCTGCTGCCTCGAGTTTTGTCAGAAGTTCTGCCAACGAATATGAACGATTGTCTATATTGTAGCTTAGGCGAAACTTCTCAAAACTCCCTGTTAGAGATTGGAGGATAAGATCGACTTGGGTTTCCCCATCTATCTATGCTCAAAGAATTTCTATCTCCTTCAGCTAAGTCATCATCTTAAGGGCATGTTCCCTTACGGGCATCCCCTCAACCAAGATGGTAGTAGTCAAGTTCTTCATTACCGTTTGCCTAGCGGCTCGATTATTTTGACCAAAGAGTTCATCGAGTTTGGATAGATTTCCATTGGTCATGGAAGAAGCCTGATTTTGAGGACCTTCGGTCGTCTCGTCTACTTCTAGCCATTTCCTAAAAGATTCAAACTCGTCTTCGGTATTAATCACGTTAGGCTTTTCAGTACAGAACTTGGCAAGATTACACTTAGGTTCCTCGGCAGTAGAGACAAAATCCATATTCAATTCCCAATCCATTTTATCACTAGGGGCATTTAATTGGATTTCTCTTTGAATTAGGTCTTGTGGGTCTAGGTCCATTTTAAAACACCTGAGAATCATAACAATCACACACTTTAGAATTTTGAAATAAATTGACACCTCAAAACAGTTAATTTACAAATTCTACCAACACCTCAAACACCGAGAATTTCGTATGCCACGATGGTGTGGACGTATACGAACTCTACATTTGTGAGAGGAAGTTTTACCCATTAATTTTACTATCTTGTTATCCTATCCTTTTGACAAGTAAAATTAATAGTTGGTCCTCTTCGGCCCTACAAATAATACCAGTGACTCCTATGGGGAGGATACTTATTATTTGTATCTAAGTGGTTACCTCCACACGACACCAAGAAAAATTATTTCTGATTATGTGTCTTTCGATGGGGAAGTACACACGCACATCAATAATTTCCTACAGTCTTTGCTGACCTAGTGATCCGCAGAACAACACATCCGATGGGAAGGAAGGCACTCAGAGCCAACGCGCATACTTGTTTGCATCACTTGTCAGATTGTAGTGGAGGCCATGAGACCCTTAGGGTCCCTCTCTCACTTAGTTATTTGCGTTGAGGTTTTTACATGCATTCACACAACAAGCACACACAAATCAAAATAATAGAACAACGAAAAAATCCTAGATTTTTCCAACTATTATGACCTTGGTCTTCCAATGTGCCTCCAGTCGTGTTGTCACCTCGTCCACTCAATCCTATCCATGCGCATGCCACCATGAAGGAGTCCCTGAGCCGAGATGACTAGCTAACTATTTTACATCCATTGATCCTATACTCCTCGAAGGAGTGTACATGTCATCTAGACAAAAGTAAATAGAAAGCTTGGCTAAACAAGTGTCATATTTAACTACAAAAATTAAATAGCTTATCTAGCCTCGTCAACCCTAAGGATTCAAATAATTACATCAAACACATCTAATCACATACACACAAAACAATTTGCCATAATAGTTGGAATCTAGTGCCTGCAACACAAAGTTAGCATATGCACATCCAAAATATCATCCAGCAAAATAATGTACATGATAATGTGCAGGAAAAATAACCGAATCTTAAACACACAAAACTGGAAACACAGCTCTGATACCAATTGTTGGTATGGCCTGGCAGTTTCGAAGACAACCACGTGGTCATATCTGAGAGACCTCTCTATGTCCACAGATTAAAAATTTAATCCGAATAGAGACCCGTCCCTATAATGACCGATTCATCGTTGTGTTAGTTAGTCCAAGTCACAACATAGCCACAAAGGCTTTGTAACTTTCCGGATTAACTAACCGCGGAAAAGATGATGATTTGGATGACCGATTTTTGTGTTTATCTTCGCGGTCCAGATAATTATAATTATCTAAAATTTTAAATCAAAATAATAATTCAACACACATGAAATGACAAAGCAAAGCATAATGGCACGATCAAAGCATAGCGTAAGTAAATTGGAGCTCGGGAGAAATATACCTCGCCGTTTACCTCGTAGTCTTCTATCTTATGACCCTGCCCTCTTGGACGTCGTGTGGGAGATGATCTCCCAAGACGTGGAGTCACCAAGGCACGTGAATCAATCCTTCCTTTTCTCCTTCTCTTTGCGCCAAGTCACAAAACCCTAGGGTTAGGGTTTTGCTTCACCACCCGGCGGCCCCTTGAAGAAGATGATGATGAAGTCAAGAGGATGAGTTCCTCTCCTTCACCACAGCCCACGCCAACCTCTCTATCTTCTTCCTTTCTCACGGCAGCAACACCACAAGGAAGAAGAATTCCTCCACCTTCTCCCTTTTCCGGCGACAAACACCTTAAGGGAACAAACCTCGCCGGCGCTTCACCCTTCCTCCTTCTTTCTCCCGCACACCACAAAAGGAGAAGGGAGCTTCTCCTTTGTCTTGTGTACGTCCGCAGCAAGATGAGCAGAAGAAGAGAGTGGAAGAAGATGAGAACCGTGAGTTCTATTCTCCTCCACCGTCGGCGCCGACCACCTCTCCTTGCACCATCGATTTCTTCCTCCACCCTCCTTGCCGTGCGCCACCAAGGGTAAGAGACAACTCTTCCCTTGCTCCATGACCGAATGCGTCCTTGAGGATGAGAAGAAAACAAAAGAAGAAGAAGAGGAGGTGTCCTCTTCTTCCTTCTACCGCCGGCGGCCAAAGGTTGAGAGGAGAGGAGGAGAGATTAGATTAGAGAGAGGGAGAGAGAGAGAGGTGGGGTTTATATAGGGGTTTAGTTAGTTTAATTTGAAAAATTTTCCAATTAAATATAGATTGATTATAAGAATTTATATAGAATAATTCATTAATTAATCCAACGATTAATTCCTTTAATTATTCCATCCAAATTTTTATGTAGAATAATTTCATAATTATTCCACGATTAATTCTTTAATTAATTCGAGATTAATAAATTAATTAATCCCAAATTAATTCCTTAATTAATCCTTGATTAATTCTTTAATTAATTCGAGATTAATTAATTAATTCTAAATTAATTCCTTAATTAATCTGGCCTTTTATCATGACTCTAATGGGGCTTTATTGGGCTAAGATAGGGACCATGAGGAGGAGTTGGTTCTTGGCCCTCTAATGGATCCAAACCCGATCCATTAATGGAGATCCATTCCACTAAAGGATTCCATTATACTTCCTCACCAACCCTCATATTTTCATATGGGCTCCACCTATTACAAGTCGTCCATCTCCCTATGTTTAAGATATTGTATGCCCAATAATTAATTTAATTGACTGATAATTAAATTAATTATCTTCTTGATCTTTGATTAGTACCACTCGACCTTTTCGACATGCTGGACCATGGTCCACTTGCAAGATTTGACATAACGATTCTTTTGAGCTCACCAAGGGGGCATCATCACCCTGACTCACTAGGACACAGATTCTGTCAATAATCAACGACACATCATATTATTTATATTATTTCCCAACTTACCGGGTCTATCGATCTAACAGAATAGATCTCGCCCATTGGTAAATCAAAGATATAATAATTAATAATATATGTCCGCCATTATTTCGGGATTCAGAGATCGTACTCCATAATAGCATCCGAGGTCTAATCCAATTTACTAGGTCAATACAAAAATTGGATGACCTCTCTTTTGGTCCTACTTAATGTACACAAAGTATACTAGTTTAATCCTATGGTTAAGATAAACCACACCTGATTACACTACAACCATGCTGATGGTTTGTCCAACTCCATCTTGGTTGTAAGCCTCTTTCTTATGCTTCGGTAAGGAACCTGATAACATGATCTTTTTTGCGACACCACACACCATGTTATCTTCAATGCTAAGCATTAGACGTACAGTGCACATACTAATATAAACATAAACATGCACTGTGTGATTTCTGATTCTCTTTAAAATGTAGATGTATACTTAACCAAAAGGCAAAGCTTTTAGTATACATCCTAACAACTTAAACATATTGTCAAACATCAAAAAGGGGGAGATTGTTGAGGCAATCTATGGTCCGGGGTGACCATGAGTTTTGATGTTTGGGTAAAGGGTTTAAGTTAGGTTTACCCTTGTGATCTAATATGTGTATTTGAGTGTGCAGGTTACACATATTGACTTAGCTGGATGGCTTCGGTATAGTGAAGGGTGACATGGAGACAAGCTGGAGGCTTGTGTGCACCCGAGGGACCTTGGCATAGCAAGGATGATGAGCCGAGGGATGCGGACTTCGAGGCATACGTGAAGGATGACATGGAGATAAGCTAGAGGCCTATGTGCATCCGAGGAACAAGGGCCGAAGACGAAGAGGGCGCGAAGGCAACAGTCAAGGCTACTAGTGAAGAGTCAGCTAGGTCATGAAGGGACAAGAGCCGGGGGAGGAGGACTCCAAGGGTAAGCCGGGAAGTGGACTTCAAGGGCACACGTGAAGGGTGACATGGAGGCAAGCCAAGGGAAGGCTTGTGTGCGCATCCGAGGGATGATAGCCGGTGGAAGAAGACTTCAAGGGGCAAGCCAAGGGAGTGTACCTGAAAGCGCACGTGGAGGAGGGTCGTTGAAGTGAGGAAGAGTGTGTTTGTAAGCTGGGCAGTCGACTGGCGATATAACAGTCGGCTGCCAGCGAACATAGAAAATCACAGAAGGTTTCTGACCCTGGACCAGTCGACTGCTCTGGGAGCAGTCGATTGGTAAGTAGTCAGAATTTGAATGTTGGGCTATCTACGGTCACATCTGAGTGGGGGCAGTCGACTACCCTGGGAGCAGTCGACTGCCTGGGAGCAGTCGACTGCCAGCATGAGTTACAGCTTTGAGTTCTATTTAAAGAGAACTCGGTTTGGGCTGGGAGCTCTGACGAAAAGAGCTTGGTTAGAGCTCATTAGTAGAGTAAGTGCTCAGATTGTGTACTCAAGGTTGTGGCGAGGTTTCTCCACCCACAAGGAGCTATGCAAGCTAACCGGAGGGCATCCGGGGAGTGATCCGCCAAAGGATCGAGGGATCGTCCACCTCACGGATTGTTGTGGAGTAGGAGTCTTCATCTCCGAACCACGTAAATAGGTTTGTTAGCATTGTTTGTTGTTTTAGTTTAGTTATTATTGTTTTCGCTTACCCACGGTAACAACGTAGGTGGAAGAATCGAGAAAATTGCTATTCACCCCCCCCTCTAGCAAGGTGTAATGATCTAACAGTTTTAGTCCATAAATGGACTTCTGCAACTTATATACCTTTCTAGCATTCTTTGAATTAAAAACCCCCTCATGTTGTGTCATGTATACATCTTTAAGTAGATATCTATTAAAGAATGTTGTTCTGATATTTATCTGTCAGATCTTATAAATATGGTAAATTGCAATAACAAGCAAGATCCGAATGGATTTAAGCATCGCAACTGGTGAAAAAGACTCATCATAGTCTATATCATGAATTTCTTTGAACCCTTTAGCTACTAGTCACCCTTTAAAGGTATGCACATTACCATCCATGTCAGTTTTCTTCTTGAAACCCATTTACACCCAGTGAGATTTATCTCTTTAGGTGGGTCAATCAAAGTCCATACTTGGTTGACATACATGGATTCTATTTTAGATCTCATAGCCTCTAGGTATTTCTCAGAATTTATGCTTATTATAGCATCTTGATAGGATGTAGGCTCATTCAGATCAACAAGCATTATATCACCATCGTCAGACAAGAGAAGTGAATATTTCTCATATTGACGATGTGTCCTATCAAATCTGTTGGGGTTGCAAAGTTACAAACATAGTTCCACGTTGAAAACACATGGGAAAGATCACTGGCTTATATGAGAAAGATATCTCTATTGGTATGAGTCCTTTTGGGTAGAGCCCAAAAGCAAAACTATCAGAGCTTAGGCCTAAAGTGTACAATATCATACCATTGTGAAGATATCTAAATTCCTTTTAGTTCTAACAATTGGTATCAGAGCCCTCACTGCTAAAAGGTCTAACCACTAATGAGCGTAGAATTGATACCTTTTTATCCTTGTTTTCAGGTTCATTCACTTGTTTTTCCTAATTCATATTAATGTTATTGTACCCCTTTTCTTAACTTTTATTAGTATACTTCTTATTTCTAGTTTGGAGATATGTTTTTCCTCTATTTTCACTTTTAGGAAGCGTTTCGGAGCTAAACAGATCAAAAATGGAGCAAAATGGAGCCAGAAGACGAACAAGGTTAGTTGTGGCCTTGGAGGCTCGGACCATGCAGTTTCCATGGCCGGGTACACTATTTCAATCGTGGTCATGACCCCTGACACGAGTGTGTATTCCACCAGAAGAGGGTCATGCCCCATGGCATGGCCTATGCCTCCTCTCCATGCTTATGTCATGCCACCCCAGGCACGACCATGGCTCGGCTATGCACCACTCTCCTGCCCTGTTTGTGCCACCCAAGCACGGCCAAAGTTTGGTCATGCCTTGTTGCTCTAAGGGGCATGGCCAAGCCGTGCCATCCAATGCAACAAAGCTTAGGTCGTGTCCTTTTAGTCGTGTGTGGCATGGATGGGTCGTGCCACATCACACGACCCTTGCCGCAGGGTCGTATCAAGTCAGCAGATCTCGAGTATGAAAGGGGGTTTTCTCCCCTTTAGAGGAGGAGGAAGTTTCCCTTTTGTGGGGAATCATCTCTAGGCTCTCCCCCCCTCATTCTGGCCATCTCCGATGACTCCACGACATCTTTGATGCTCCTCCATCTCCGTCAAAACTTGGATTGGATCCAAAGACTCGACATCAAGATCGATTAAGCTTCTCCCTCTCTTTCTCTAGATTTGCATGAGAAGCTTCCCCTTTTTGAGTCTTTGAGTTTCTTTCCATGTCTTGTGAGTAGATCTCTACAAGTTCTAGGGCTAGGAAGTAGATGTGATGTGTATTTGATGTAAACTCCATGGTTTTTGTAATGCCCTTGTATTGACGACATGGTTTAATGCTTCAATGAATGTTTTACTCTTATTTGCTATGAGTTTATACTTATTGTTGTGTTGATTAGATGGATTGTGTGCATCAATGCCCAATTAGGGTGAGATGCTCAAGGTTGTAAGCCCGGAGAGCCCTAGTGACAAGGGTATCCTTTTAACCGGACAACCTTGAACATTTCCTTGACTTAAGACATTGTGTCCATACAAGGATAGATCTATCCCTAGCTCAATGGGCCTCCTTTAATCTCGTGTTAGGAGATGACATGTCTAACTTAGGATTGTATGACCACGGAACCCTAGTGACAAGGAAAATCCTTAATCAGACATCCTATGTTACCTTTCCTATCGAATGACATTGGATAGTCAATTAGGGTGGTACTCCGGAATAAAGTTAACAACCCACACCAGTAATCGAGTTAGACTACCTATGATC
Source organism: Boesenbergia rotunda (assembly GCA_024364735.1). Classification (NCBI taxonomy): domain Eukaryota; kingdom Viridiplantae; phylum Streptophyta; class Magnoliopsida; order Zingiberales; family Zingiberaceae; genus Boesenbergia; species Boesenbergia rotunda. The sequence goes on along the minus strand of JAGFNQ010000144.1, from coordinate 111,235 downwards.
TCAAACCATAAAAACCAAGGCATTATCAACCCATGGAACATCAAAGACCATCACATGGAAACCTATGCCCCAGGACATCCCCCTCTCATAACCTTTCCTTTTCAAGAGTTCTCAAGAGCCTAGACTTCCTCTCTTCTCTTCTCCACTCTTTCACTCCATCTAAGCAAGATTTTGTGCAATCTTCACTCTCTTTCCGATTCGTCTAGCTAGCTCGCGCTTGCGAACTCCCTAGTGGTTTCCAAATTTAGTCCTCGTGGATACGATATTTTTTTTATTATTTGACGACATTTCATGTACTTTTGGAGTATACATCAAATTTTTAGCGTTGTTGTCAAGGACCGAGAGTGCAACATTAGGTGATTAACATTTAGTGTTAGACTGGACATTTCTTTTTAGATGACTTTGATAAGACTCTCGAATCGAAGACCAATCAAGCAAGACGAGAACAAATATTTGAAGCCCACTAGGATGTGTAGAAGTGGAGCTTGCTCTTATGGGGCCTATTCATTTGTCGCTCTTTCTCGGTCCCAATCACAAGTCATCGAGTCACTTGAAACCAAGAATTATTCATCAGTCAGATGCACAGCAGTCCAGTCCTAAGATTAGGGACAATGAGAGAAAACATCTCAATATTCAGTGATGTATACAAATGTTGAACAAGATTCATGTATTGCCTAAACTTTACTTTGCCTATTGTCTCAATCAGAAGTATTTTCAAGTAATATAAGATTTTCTCATTATAATTACTGATCGTATGTGATTATAATTGATTTTTTTCTCTTATTATTATGAAGATGAATCTTTGCATTTTTTTTACAATTGTTGAAAATTTGTAATCCTTTGACTAAAACCTTGAGAAAAGTTGATACAAGATATTCTTTTTTTTTAAAGGTAAATTTTGAAACAAAAAAAAATATATAGTGTTCCGAAAGGAATCGATGATGATGGCCAGTCACCGGGGTCTTGCCCACATGGAAGTCGTTGTGGCAGGGAGGAACTCGGTGCCCTACGAGGTCAACACGAGCGTTAGGGGAACACGCCGGAGATTGTCCGGCGGAGCCCACTCCGACGCTCAAGTCAGTATTTCGATGGAGATTAAAGGCAGCAAGAAAGGAAACTGTATGAAGAGTTCAGAGAGCGTAACCCCTTTACCGGGAGGGGTTGAACTACCTTTTATACTGATGGCAGTGGACTTGGCACCTTCCTCTGTTCGGTGCCATGTCTCCGTGATTTATGCCACGTCCTCCCCTTTTTTCGGTGGTTACTGGATAGCCTTTGAAATGGTTTGCGTCGTTACTACGCTTCGACCCGTTGCAACATTTAAGGGTCATGATGACTCCTTATGACGGGGAAGTTTATCCATAAATCCGTGAAAAAGGGGGGAGGACCGTTGCTTGAGGTCGAAGATAACTCGGGCTCCGTTTCCCCGAGGTGAGCTTGGGGCCTTCTGACCCGAGTGAGCACCAGCGCTATAATTCCCGAGGTGCTCTCGGGACCCCACCCCTCGGGGTGGTCCTGGGAGGGGTCTTTTGGCTATCCTTCTAGGGCGTGTCCCCCGAGGCGGATCTTGGGGCTTGGGAAGGAGGGTCACTTCGACCCGACGTGTCATGTCACGCAACTTCTTCATCCTCGTGCTTGCCGCGGGCTATTCAACTTTATCACAAGTCCCTCCCTTCAAGTGTGATCGAAGGAAGTGTGGTTGACTAATCGGACTAGTGCGAATATGAAGAAGCTAAGTTCCGGTCGGACTTTTGTGTCCATTACTACCCCTTCATTAGTTATAAGAGACCTTCGGATTATAATATTCGTCTTGAGTTCTGAGAAATCCTCCTTTTGGCTTCATCCTTTCCAAAAAGAGGCTCCTTCGTGAATGCCTCACCGCCACGTGCTTCAACGGCCATCCCCAGTAAGTCTTACTGGCGTGTGCCGCTGTAGCTGGCTCACATCTGGCGACTGTCCCAGGTGCGGCGGTTTCTCGCTTTCCATGTGTCTCGTCCCCATTGCATCCAAACAAGCAGCTTCCTGGGTATAAGAGGGGAGGATGAGGACGTTTAGGCCCACTTCCGACTTCGTGGCTGAGTACGCTTCGGCTTCCTCTTCTCTTATCAGGTTTCTTTTACGCGTAAGTAGTTTGTCTCATTCTTGTCGCTTCCCTCAGGAACCATGGAAGAATACCCGAGCAGAATGGTATGAGTCCGCCTCTTCAAGAGTGAGGCCGGAGGCTCTGCAGGTGGCCATCGAGGCCTACAGCATCCTAGCCGAGATGGCGGTGGTTATCCCCAAGGTAGGTCAAACACCAGTGGAACGTCCTGCAGGCATGTCGACCTTCTTCTTAGGACAGGTGGAGTTAGGGCTTCGTTTTCCTGTCCCCCTGTTCTACATGAATATATCCTCCTACTTTGATATCCCTCTCTACCAGATGGCTCCTAACACCTTCGCTCAGATGGGTGGGGCGTATATTGTTTTCAAGCTTTTTGACCTC